>VUJU01000435.1:44685-108220 GCA_009835225.1 Aphis craccivora
TTAGAAAAAAAAATTGTGACTAACGATTTTTAATTTTTTTTAACTGCATTTAGAACAACTCATAAGGAACCTTGTATTAAATTTTCAAAACTTTTTGGTTATCCAAATTTTTTTTATCGACACTTCAAAAAAAATTTCTGAAAAAAATCGGAAATTTCTGTGGTCTATAAATACCTCAAAAAAAGTCAAAATTTGAAAATTTAACTGTATATAGATAACACTGATATAAATATTTGGTGAAAATTTCAAGAATTTACAGTGATTAGTTTTTGAATTAAAACTATATAAAAAAATCGATTTGGTCGAAAACTTGTTTTGCGTAAAAATTCCCGTTTTTCCGTCATTTTTTTTTTGGTTTTTCCCGGCGCTTTTGAAAACTATTGGAAATTTTTTACTTTTGACCCCCCAAAGTACAAACTAAATTCACTTTCCTATCCGAAACAGGGTTCACTTTTTAAAATCGGAGCACTTTTACTGCTCCAAAACGTGGTGACAGACACAAAAAAAAAAAAAAAAAAAAACACACATCATTGTAAAATCAATACATTCTTCACTCCGTTCAGAATCTAAAAGGTAAATGTAAAATGACATAATATTTTAATAATTTAATTTGTTGACTTTTACTTGCAACTGCTTTATGATTATAATAATAAAATTCATAACACTGGCTACGTTTTATTGAAAATAATTTTATAATTTTTCATATTTCAAGTACTCAAATATTTTTTTTTTTATATGATATTAATACAAAGTAAATAGCAGATTGGTGTTACATACAATAACGTTAAGAAATAAAAAATTCTGTAGTCCTAATACCGATTTATATCCAATAGCTTCTATAGTAAATATGATATGTAAAAATCACTAGACGCCTCTTTCTTTTCATATTTTATAAAATAAATGCCTGAAATATAATATCATACCATAGCCTATAGGGCTAAAACTAATTAAAAAATACTTTTCTGGTAGACACTAGTTTTATTTTAACAATGATTTTTAAAAAATATATATTATCCTTGTTATATATTAATAATTATCAAAAACAAATTTAATTATTCAAAGGATATATTTTATATTAATTCGTCATGGAATACTTAGTTTTAAAATATTATAATTACACGATTCAAAAACTCAAAAGTGATCATTAGTTATAGCCTGCAATTATAGGTATTATTACATTTAAAACACCTGTAAAAACTTCTTTATTTATTAAGAAGTACCTTTGATCATTTTCTTTCTAACACATAGAAAGTTAACTGTAATATATTTATTTAATGTGTATATAGCTCTAAGATTAAAAATTATATTCTATTCCCTGATAAAAAAAAAAAATGTATGAATTGTAATATTATAAATATAATATACATAGTTTGGAGATTATATTTGGTTGGTTTGGTAGAGCTGCAGCTATTTTTCGTCAAGCACTCTTTACATAATTTATATATTATTATATATACGTGTCCAGTGTTATAATTTATAAAAGAAAAAAAAACTTAATATGTACTAGATGCTTAAAAAATAAAAATTCAAATAGCATGTGGTATGAAGCTTTATAAACTGTATTTCTTTTTATACAATATACATATTTAATAAATAATATATATGTTAAGTCAACGTTTGCAGCAATTTTCTTTCACTGTTATCGATGTCACGAATCCTCGTCATATGTCTTTACACTATATCCAAGGAGTGCTTCTTGAATATTGAAATGACTTGTGCATATGAATAATTAATGTGTTCTCACTTTTGTTTTTTTATTTTTTTTTTGTTCATCAATAGGTGAACACCCTGCCGCTATGCAACATGGTGAACACGGCGCAGGTTCCAAATTAGCAGCGTGGTCTTGGACATTAACCATGGCTGCGTTTGCTTTATCTTATAGATGATGTTAAACAAATTAATATTATATTGCTCATACTCTCGTGAGATGAATAGAGCAGTCAATTTTCCAAGGAAAAAACCTTATAATAATATGTTTAATATTATTTATTGTTATAAACATTTTAATTTATATTTTGATTTGTTTTCTGTTTTAAATATAAATCTTAGCATGATTTTGTACAATTTTACAACTTATGGCATTAAATATTTTGACCACTGTATTATAAAAAAATCATCAGACACTAAATAATTATAGTGACTGACTACTAATTATACTTATTTTATATGTAATATTCATCCAATATTTTAATGATAATTTTTAACATTCAGAAAAATGCATAAAATGTAAAACCACAGAAATTGTTACTGTTACTGTACTCCGTTGGCTTTTAAAATAACAACACTAAATATAATACTAGAAAACATATTTATATAAATTATATTATGATATAGACTAAAATGAACATAACATTGTTTAAAAATGTAAAATCCAAAATGCCGGTTTAGTTTTTTTTAACTGTTACACGCCAATTTAAACTATAATAGTTGGCAGTCAATTTTTATTAGTCGCTGATATTCAATACAGTTTATAATATTTAAAAATTAATCTTATAAGTCAACTTATGTGTACCATTTGTACAAGAAGATACTTATTATGACTAGAGATGATTTTTATTATATAGTTACTTTTTTTTTCTCATCTACATCGTATATTATATTATTATAACATACAACAGAAATTACCTCACATATTTAAGTAGGTGCCTTAGTTTTTTTATGAACTAAATTATCCAATTATAAATGTTGGTTATTGTTCTGCAATATCAAAAGGTATAGCTTACTGTAATATTAATGTAATTTTTGGTCATAATATATTTAAAAATAGCTGTTCGTAAACGTCATACAATAATAATTACTATTAAACTTATTGAATATGATCCTGTTAAGATTTTTTTTCTATTTTTCTCAAAGCTTCAAAAATAATAAAATATGTCTGTCTATAACAAGATATAAAATTTAACATAAATTATTTATTTTATTTTAAAATAGTATGAAACACCATTTATATAAAAAAAACTTATTTAGTGTTTAAGTATAATTATATATAATATATATAATACATATTTAAATGTGTATTTGTTTTATGGTTTAACTTAAAATTATTTAACATAAAAATGGTGTGTTATTCATTATATTTAATTTTAAATTGTATCATTGCACAATACGTAATTCATTTACTGACAAAAAAAAAAATAAATAAACAGAAATTTAAATACTAACGTATAAAATAAAAGTTATCATGGTCTTATAAGGATTTAAAAATACTTAATTTAGACATACTCAATGTAATGTACAAATTAGTATTGGTTTTTAAATTTCAATGTATAAAATAATTTTTTTTAATTAATGATTTGTTTATAATAAACTATAAAATTAACAATACATGATGTAAGTATTAAATTCACAATTTATTCTTAGTCTCTTTACATTTTTAATTTGTTATGTACATAACGAAAGTTACGTTTATAAATATATATCAGAAGTACGTAAATATATAAAATATGTATGTATAATATGTTATAGTAAATTATGTTAAATTGAAAATACCACTGATCGCTGGTCATTACTGTTACTGTCTATTTACTTAATACATGAATAATTATGGTTTTAGACAAGATATTTACACGAATCCCAAATAATATTAGTTGAAATATTTAACAGGTTTTAAAATTTAAAACAACATTATTATTATTATTATTGTTGTACTTAAATATTATAATTCACATAACTATTTAAAAGAAACACTCTCGTTACATTTCGTAACACTTTTTTTCACAGGCAAGCCAAGTTCTAAGCACAACGTTTATTGTTGTAAGTTGTAACTGATCTTACAATAGCTGCATTGCACTCAAGATTTCTGAAAACTCTTAATATACTATCGACTAGGAGACAATAACCAATATTTGAACATATAATATACCAGTGTTTTCCAAACTTTTCACCTCGCCCAGATCAATTTTTAAAATAATCAATTTTGGTTTTCATGACAAAATTATTTTAATTACAGTGGTTCTGAATCATTTGTTCCAAAATAAGTATACATATTTTAAGTTTATAATGACAAATTAATTTAAGATATAACCATAATACATAATATAATCATAAAGATTGTAAATAAAATTGATATTATCCTAATAAGATGAATACACCTGTTGTATCTTCGAAACTCATATTCGATAGGATGTGTATTGATAAAAACTGTTCTAAAAATATAATGGAACTACGTAAAACATTAATAAGTCGTACAACGTTACGATAATACGACTTTTGAAAGGAACTTCAGATTGAACAATTTCATATAGAAACAGCAACTGCCCACTTTTATAATATAATGCCCTCAATCGAGATTGTAACTTCTATCACCCCTGCCTTCATGGTTAGTTCTATCGCTCACTTTGGTTAACACTAATATAGATTGACGGTTTACTTAAAGTTAACTCCTTCAGTCACAGACAAATCATAATCATTCACTGAAAATTTATGAAAATTCATTCTGTTTTAGTCAAATGACCTTAATGACCGATTACGTTATCTTCTAGCATTTACTATAACAAAAAAAACATAACACATTTATAGAATTAAAACCATACTATAGTGAAAAATGTGAAGTTTATCAGTTACCTTAGTATTTAGATATCATTTCTAACGTAAAATAATTGTAAATAAGAAAATTGTAAATAAGACCATTATAATTTTGTCAGTTTTAATGTTGATGTATATTACTACTATAATAGTAGGTACAATAATGATCTGAAATTAATCCTATTCCCGAATGTCTATGTAAATTTAGTATCATTATGTAATTTTAAAATAAAAAAAAACATTATTATATTAAAGTATGGTGTTATTTATTTAGTTTATTTTTTAGCTTCCTGAATAGAAATATTACTATAATTATTATAAGTGTCAAATGTAACGATACGTCTTAAAAACGGTAAGTAAAATAGAAATACGTTTATAGATCTTTATCTATTTATTTATTTTTTAATTATGTTTTTAGGAATATTTGATTATAAGAGTAAAAATTAAGATTAAAATTAAAAGTTTGAACTTAACTTCTGTTTTTCAAATAGAAATCCCTTTTCCACTGTAAACTATACAATAGATATTTTTATATATTTAGTCCATATATCTTCCAAATCTATCATCATGAATGACAACTTTGATGTAAAAAATTAGTAAAAATTAGTCGTTTGGTTTTGCATTTTGAAAATATTAACTAAATAATTTACAGTAACGAACAAGGGATTATTCAGAGAACTGATTTTTGTAACTTTACAAAAAACTTCTTAAAAAGTATCCTTGTCAAATCAAGAAAAAAAAAAAAGTTTTTAATATTTTTTTCCAAAAATAAAATTTTGAATAATTGTATTATTGAAAAAAAGGTAATGAGCATTCTTAATCCTGTAAATAGTTTTTTTATGAGCTTAAATAAACAAAATATTATGAACTATTTTAGAGTACAAATCATACTACTTGTACTCTTGTACTTGTTTATAGTTGTTATTGTTTAAATAGCTATTTAAATGGATATTAATCCATCAAAATGTTTGTTTTCAAAAATATAACCATATACTTTTTAGATATATACTATAATACTAATTGAAAGTGCTAAAGTACAATAATGTTTCTATCATGTATTACTGTTAACAATTATCAACGTCCATAGAAATATGTTTAATATTAGGGTTTAGGGTTTAGGTTAAATATTTTATACATATACATTACACATACAAAATGTTCAGTCAGACATGTTTACAACCATATTATACTTTAAGCAGAGCAATAACTATTATATTAATTTAACAAAATGGGTTTTTATTTCATACATATTTTAAACATATATTTAAAAACTGCAAGTATAATATTTGACACTGTTTTAAAATTACGCCGAAACAGAAAAAACAAAAAAAATGCCAATAAAGTTAGGTACTTAAACTGAATTATAGCTCGCGGAAAAAAAATAACATTGCATACAGTGGAACTGACCACGCGTGCGTTTTTACTTAATTAGGTTACTTTTTTTTCTACTAAGCTTCTAATTTTAATAATTTAAAAAAGACAAATAGCTTTTAACTTTCAACTTAAGTTAAAATTTTCTATATTAGCATAAATTAATGAGTGAAAAAAAAAACTATTTAATTAGCCTAGTCTTATTAATATTAGTTAGGTACTAAAATATTTAAATAGTTATAACTCATACTTAAAGGTACCTAATATCATAAGCATACAATTAAATAGCTCATCTTCTATAATGCATTTATAGTTAAATAGGTAGATCAAGGTAGATCAACATTTTCAAATAATCTTCCTAATAAATAATTAACATGTAAAAAATTTGATTATCATTTTAAAAATAAATTGATATATTAAACTAAGAAATCTTCAAACAGTTTAAATGTTTTTAAAAATCTAAATATTTGACACTAAAATCTTAAGTGTTAAGTATAAGTAAATATTCTATTCGTCAGAAATACAATGAACTTATTAACAATTTGAAAAGTAGGATTTTCATTTTCTCAGTAATCACACTGTATACCAGATAATATGTTTAATCAGTATAAACATAGGTAACTTTTAGAAATCACAAAATAATATAAGATTATTTAATATTTAAAAAAAATGATTCCAACAATTATTATTGGTTATTGTATTATTACTATTCTGCGAGTAATAAGAGTTTTTTTCTTTTAATTTCAATTTATTCTTTTAACAAACAAACCAGATTACTTTTTAAGATATTCTAATATTGCATTTATTCAATTACTTATTTTATAATAATTATTCAAATAATATAAATTTCTGTTTTCTTGTATTTCATAATTAAATTCACATATTATATAATATGTGAATTATTACAAAAATAGTTTAAAATTTAAATTTAAAAAAAGTAGATATGTTATGAGCAAAGTAGAAAATCGGGCACTGTGCACAATGCCCGATTTCCAGGCCAAAGTATGAATACGTTAATATTGCCCGGGCATATTATACAGTGCCCAATTACATTTGAAATATTGAGTATATAAAAAATTAAATAAAAAATCTTACAGAAAATATCATTAACCTGCACAGCTTTTTTAATATTATTATCTAAAAGTGGTTTGATATGAATAAAATAAAATTTATTTTTAAATTACAATTATTTTGATAATTTTATTTTAATTGATTATTACTAAAAAATAATGAAAGGCTAGCATTATTTTACAATATTCATTAGCACATATTCATTATTCATTATGGCACTTTGAATTGCAAAGTCCACCAGATTTTTTACATTTACACTAGTTGGTCTTACACAATGTATTGAAAGTACACCTTATTGTAAGTTATGTCACCTAAATTAGAAGATTTTTAGAGATACCTGTTTAGATATTATTATATCTAAGTATAGTTTTGTAGTGATATTGTTAAGTATAAAATATAAATGCAATTTGATATAAATGTGTGCAGTGCGTTGTATTTAATTCACTTTGCCTACTTGAATCTGGGCAGGGTAGATTGCCAAGGCAATCTAGTACAATGCCCGGTCAATGTATAAACAATTTGAGTATTTAAAGCATGGGTTCTCAACCTTTTGAGCTTCATGCCCCCCCTTTAAAACTATTGTATGAGTTCACGCCCCCTTCACTACTATAAGATTGATGTATGCATAATATTTATATGTAAATATATATATATACTGTATAAATATATGGATTTATAAAATATACGTGATAACTTACTTTAAAGTCACACCCCCCCTGAAATTTTGTCACGGCTCCCAAGGGGGGCGCGCCCCCCAGGTTGAGAACATTTGATTTAAAGTATCATTCTTACATTGTCCAAAATGTTCGGGCAATGTATAACAATGCCCGAATTTCCTACTTTGCCCGTAACAGATACATGATTGGATAAAACATGAAATATAATAACAATTTTTTTTTGTCGATGTTACGATGTATATACACCATATTATATAGTGTTAACTGAATGATTTTTTTAACAGTTTACATTCATTATTTCAAAAGTATTTATGTTTTAATAATTATTTATTATTATTATTTTTTACATTTATTTACATAATGTAAAGTCATGAAATCATACCAAGATAAAATGTTTGAATAAATATTATATCTGTTACTATTTTATATTATTATATCATTATAAATATTTTAAGTTTTTATGGAATTTTCTTATAACTATAGAAGTATTAAAAGTTAATACCACGACAGTAGTGTATAAATATTTTTGGAGTACCTCTGTAATCTACTTCTCTCGTCAATAAATTCAAATATTTATAATTAATTAAAATATACTCATTCAAAATTTGATTACTTTTATCAAAATAATTTGGAAAATATCTCATTTCAAAATAGATATGAAATTAAAATATAAACATTCAAAAGAAATTGATTAAGTTATAAAATAAAAAACATCTGTTATTTTGTTATAACTTAAAATTATATGAAAAAATTATTTTCAAAAACGTTAAGTAATACTATACAAAATAATGAATGTTTACTGTTAAAAGAAGCTTTCAGTAAAATATACCTACATTTTTCCTATTGTTAACCACTCAAGTTTCCAAAAGACTTTCAGTGTCTTGTTAAAATGTACGTTTTTATCGTAGTGTTTTTACCACGATACAAAAAAAAAAAAAAAAAACGTTGATTCCCTCTGGACTGTGACTACTGACTATAATATACTGTCTGATATATGATAATCTAGAAATAAAATAATTTTTTTTTTTGATATCTCAATGCATTACAATGTTATAGTAGTGCCCAGAAAAAAAATATGGTATAGTTTGTACCCTTTTCTAATACTATTGTTCATATTTCTTAGAAAAGAAATAAATATTTCTTTTTTTTTTTTTAGATATAATAATTTTATAACATACATTAAAAAATCTGCAAATTGTATAATTATAATAAATATAAGAGCAGTTTTAATTTTATATGACTTTATATACACGAATAAAACATCATGGATAATTTATTAATTTATTGGTCTATATATTTTTTTTTCAAATAACGGGATAGTTAAGAACTTGAAATCACTGCAAGGTCTTTTCATAAATCTCTGGGATCTCATAATTTAAATTTTATTAAGCAATACTTAAATAGAAATGATTGCATAATTTAAAAAACATATTGTCTTAGCTGTAAGCAATAATTTTATTCTTAGTATTAGATTATGAATGGTGTTCTCAATCAATATTATTATGTATGTATGCACGTTGATGAGTAATTTTTTTTTTTTTTTTTAATAGGTTTTATAAAAGAAAATATATTCCTTATTCTGAAGAATCTTTGTTATTACAAGTATAATCTATTTTGCACTGACAAAAGTAGGACTTTAAAAATAATAGAGAAAAACAAAATAAAAGTAACAACAACTAGGAATAATATATTAAAAAATACGGACCCCGTTTTCAAAAAAAAAAAAAACGATTTTGTTTTGTTCTTACTATTCAAGTATGAATAACTTTATACTCGTATACTTAAAACTGTCACAAAATATTTATTACAGAGTTTTTTATTATTATATTATATTTTAAAATATTTTGGCAATTTTTAGAAGTTTGTACATAAGGTAAACATTTGAAATGTTTGAATTTTTTAATTTATATTTAATAAAATATGTGTATTGAAATGTTTGTAATGTGATATAGTAGTTATTTATTTATTTATTTTTAACATTAGGCTTCATTCAAAACCATTTTCTATGATGTTGTATGATGCCTATTCAATAATTTATCATTTAATTCAAATTTAAACATTCATTAAAGTGCGCTAAGTCACTTGCCGATTTTTTTTAAATTAAATTTTATAATAAAAAATATATTTATATATATAACTTTTTTTAAATAAATATAGTTAGTATCTAAATTATTCACAATAAAATATTAAAATAAATTAATCATAAAAATTTATTTTGGATTCTATAAAAACTATGTAATGAAATATTTTTCTTATAATATCAAATAGGAAGATAAAAATAACAACGTAAATATTGTAAATACAATATTTAATCGTTTAGAAAAAATGTATTTATTGTATAGTTTCTTATGTACATATTATTTATGAATATTAGCTTTAATATCTTAGTAATTATTAGTGTATTTACATTATAACAGTATAATTTGTTGATATGAATATTTAAGTTTATTACTATGCAGTATATGCATATAGTATATAAATTATAAGCTCTTAAAATTCTAGTTATTAAACTGTCAATAAATCAAACATAGTACTTAAAAACAACTTAATGTTTTGGTTAAAAACCAATACATCTGTGTATGTATTAGTTTTATATTTTTATCAATATTCGAAACTACCACATAAAGCATATTACACATTGTTTGTGGATATATTGTGATTAGGTTGTCTCATGTAGGTATTTAAAATACACATACTGATTGGTAACCTATTAACCTATTCGATTACAAAGAACGCTAGTATTTTCGATGTATGCATCACAATTATTGATCGCACACGTGATCATAAGTTAAAAAAAAAACTTAATACAAGAACTAAATTTAGAATAATTCTTTTAACATTACACTATACACATATTATTATCTAAAAAAAAAATAAAAATAATTTTATTTATATTTTTTTTATTGGAACAATATTGTAATTGGAATTTTATATTTCATAGAATTATATATATTATATTTTTCTGAGAGTAAAAATATTTAAATATCAAGCGAGTTATTAACAATTTATAATGTATAAATAGTTGCTTAAAGTTTTATGAGTTGTGTGGAATGGCACAGAAGTACGTTTTACAGTATTGGTTCACTACTTTGCTAATCAAACTACTTTTAAATGCTAATAATAAATAAATAATTAACTACTCTTTCGAAGTTCGATCTGTATGCATTTAAATTCTCAGAAAAGTATTCTTCTTTGAAATATAAAATTATAATGATATAAAAAGTACCAAAAATACCTATAACTTTTTTTTATAATGACTTAAATGTGCATAATTTATAGAATTCCAAAAATACAAATACTTTTCAAGGACATTTGTTTTTACACTTAAAAAAATTACCCTGTACAGTGGAATTATCAATTGGTTAATATAAATAATTTATATTATACTTAATGTAGTTGTATATAATATATATATATTTAGTCAAACAAAAACATTTTGAATTTGACTTTTAAAAATTATAAAGGTGGATAATTGGGTACCATTATGTTATACAGTAAATATCGAGTAAATTATTGTAATTGATGCGTTTAGTTTGCATTCAATTATATACAATATCATTACTAGTGATCAACGATTCTGAAAGGAAACGGTTGGTTTATCAATACATTTCATGATATATTTTAGATATTAAATTTATCTACAATAATACTAGTATTACGGAAGAATTATTTAATTTTCTCCAAAAATGTTACATTTATTACTTTTGAGATTTTTTTTTTTGTTTATAAAATAGGTTAGGTTAGGTTAGGAAGAGGGAGGCCATACCTTGATAGAACCTAACGCGATATTATTTTATTGTGAATTTATTTGAGTATGTCTCTACACCATTTTCGTTTCAAACGGTGCATTGGATTCCCAGGAAGAGAACTTGTTCATTATATTGTTAATATTTAGTTTTTATAATAATATATTTACTATATTATCGTCGTCATTGATTCGACTAGGGCTGATTAAGAACGGTCCGGCGGGAGCGATGGTGCTTGGTGTGAACAGACGTGAGCGTATTCTATGTACAAAAGTGGGAAAATGGTTTACCTAGAAAATCTGTGGAACGGCCCAACCACCATCATCAACAAAGTTGACTTGTGTAAAGAGCTACTGTAATGATGAATTTTCAAGGTCAATCAAGGATGAAAGACTAGATGCTTTAAAAATGACCTTTTTACTTTTTAGGGCAGCGTTGATCGTTGACTGGCGTCCCCGGCAATCGGTGGTGGTTGGAGTAGGTCTACTGGTCTTCAATTTTCCTATTGAACTGTTGTAGGTAATGAAAATTCAGAAGAAGAAAATATAAGATTGACTATTCTAGTTTTTTCTAGTTCTAAATCAATTTAAGACATATTTATAGCCAACTGTCGGCTCGAACAATCTCGTGTTTGATTTTCGGAATCAAATCTAATTATTGAAAACCGCATCAGACTACTCGCGTTTTGTATGTGTTGGTGTGGTTTTCCTTTGTCTTTAATTGGATTTCTTTGGTGGTCTTGATATAGACCATTTATCCTAAGGGCATGTGTGTATGGGTGTGACAAAATAATTCAAACCGTTATTTTGTCATTTAAATATTTATTTTCATCCAGATTTAAATTTAATATATCTATAAAAAAATCATTGTATTTATTATTTCTTTTAGATTTTAATTCACATTTAAACTGTTTACGAAGAAAATTGTGTTAACATTTTAAATCTTAGCTATAAAAATATTTATTTTATATATTTTTATACAGATATGAGAACGATTCATGAAGAATTCAATTAATTTTTCAAAAATTTTGAAACAAGGAAAAATGTTTATTGATATCAATGGAAAAAAAACAAAAAATATCTAATAATAACCTATATATATAACTAATAATATAATAGTTTCAAAATCGTAAAAAAATTTTGAAATTTATACCATTTAATAATTTAAAGTATCTACGATCATTCATATTTGAATTACAACAAAATAATAAAAAATATTTGAGGAGAAATATTTGTTTTACAAATATTTATCAAAGTCGTAAAAATTTGAACTTCAAACGCTTATAAAAATTAATCTGACTTTTCGATAGATTTTTTTTTTAATATTGGTTGAAAAACTTATGAAGAATCTTGTGTGGAATTTTAAAATATTAAGTATGAATATTAAACATTTTGTATATTTTTAACAACGAAATATTTTTTTTTGATTATTAAAAAAATACTGGAATTTTTTTCCCAGAATAAATCCCCTTCTCCCATAAAGCACCAACTAGATCCACTTTTCTACCAGAAAACACCCCCAAAGTTGAAATTGAACATTTTTACTGCTCTAAAAGATGATGACACAAAAAAACAATACACCATTGTAAAATCAATACATCCATCGCTCCACTGAGAATCTAAAAAACTTTTGTTATAAGTTTGTTTAATCAAAATGTTGAAAATAATAAATAGACAAAAATATAAATGTATAACAATACATAAAATGTTTGATTAAATAAGTAGGAAAATACTATTTTATCGCCACTTTCTGTTTTAACTGCGTTATATTCTAGATATTATATTTAATGATAATAATATATAACGCTAAACAATTATCATTATATGAAATCCATATAACTTAAGTGTATTCATTCTGTCTATCTAATTTTCATTTTGGTACCTATCTATGTTATAATTTTAAGAAGTTTTCAAAAAAAAAAACATTTTACGCGTTTTATTTATATTATTTTTATTTTATTTCATATTATGGTATCAAGATAAATTTGATGTATTATAAACATAAAAAAAAAATAAGAATTATGAAATTTAATATGCATGCAACTTATATTTATTAAATTTTAATCTAATCGAAGACAAAGATATGTTTTTTTATTTTTTTAAGTCCAAAATATTATAATAGCACACGTATAACTCGTATAAGTATCTCACAATGAAATATTAAGTATTCACACATATTAAACTATATTAATAATATTGTAAAAGTTGTAGAACAACACCAATCTTATAGGTTATCGAAAATATCTCAATATTTGAGTGTTTCATAAACTGTTTTTCCTTTGTTATTCTGAATAATTTCGGATCACAAAAATATTTGCATTACAATTATTAATTTATAAAAGTAACCATAGTATTATTCTGTATTTTGAAAACGAATTAATAACTAGATTACTAAATTTTATAACAACATATTCTATTCAAATGAACTAACAAAACAATAGTTTCTTTAAATAGTTATATATTTTCCAATAATAAACGTAAACTTTCATAAATTATAAATTATACTAAACATTATTTTCAACTTTTTAGTTATTATTAATTCATTTAAATTATCTGCACCACCTGTCAATGTATGACGTAGGAGTAATTTTTCATTGTTTAATAGTGAATATACACATATAAGTCTTATTATATATTATGAATAAATCATTAAATTTATTTTATACATTTAAAATGTCGTTATACTAACTAATTTTTACAATAAATATATTATTTTTTTTTTTTATTAAAAACAAAAATATATGATGATTTGTTCAATAGTTTATCAAATCTTATCTCAAAACTACAATAAGTGGATACAAATTCAGGTGATTATTTAGTATAATATTATGCATAGTTAAATATAATATTTAAAAGATAAACTATATAAGTTACTAAAAAAAAAAAGCATTTTGTTATAAATAGGATATTTGAAAAATATATCCAAATCCAATAGTATTCTTCAATTGTATTTTGATAAAATAAACTTTGAACGTAGTCATGTTTTATTTTTTTTTTGCAACAACATTATTTAGATAATATGCAATATAATATAGAATATTATTTGATTAACTTAAAAAATAAAATGAACTTTGTTTTTTATTCATACTTAAATTTGTTATACAATTATCAATAGTAAAAATAGGTAATACATTATATTTTATAATAACATATATCATTATTGGTTACGACAATTTTCTGTTTTTTAAGTAATAGTATTTTAAATTGTTCACCTCTAAAGGAACTATATCCATCTCATAAAAAGTATTTAATATAATATATAAAATATATATATATATAAATATGGCGTAAAAAATATTTATTATCTCATTATATTAGTTGTTATTGAAATAGATTAATCGATTGGCTGTAATGTTATTTTTTCTCAAAGTGTATTAATTTTGTTTTCTTTTTCTCTAAAAAAAAAAAAAGGTCTGATCGTGTCAAGCAAAACGTCCCATATGGTAATACGTATCAGTGAAAAAAACCTGTAGTTTTTCCTTCATTTTTTAGAGAGCCTTATCCTAATTAGTTTAATGTCCCATACCCCGTATCCCATAATATATTTTCTATTACAGTATCCAAGTTTAGGTTCATGAATTTTTCAGGACAACAGTTTTTACACTCTGGTGAGTTAGCACCCTTTCTTTTATTTCTTGGGCGTATATATATTTTTAATGAGGGTATAGGTAGATAATTACTTTTTTCAGTAATAATATTTTACATGATTTTATTAATTGAGCTATTTTAAAATTACTATAATATCTGGAAAGTCAAATACATTTAATGTTTTAGTGATTATTTATATTTTAAGTATAAACTACTATGATACATAATTTATTATATTATTGTTATAATGTACTTCAAAAACATGTTTATTATGAAAAACACAAAAATAATGAACTCAAACGTCCAACATATTATATATTTTTTGAGTCCAATTTAGTTGAGACATTATGCACTATAAACAATAGTTTTGTTTGTATTTATATAGAATAATTAATATTTATCATATATAAATCAAACTTTTAACACACCAAATATAGATATTATTGAATACATTCAAATTATGTTTGGGAATATTAACTTATAAGTAAGATCAATGAAACTTATTAATAATTATTTTTGTTTTTCTTTTTTTTTTTAATAGGAATTAAAATATATTCTTTATAATACCGTAGAATATTAATAAATGTACGTATACAATTAAGAACAATTCATTTATAATTTGTATTTTTGTTGGGTGCCAAAAATGTTATTTTATATTTCTGTTATAAGACACGTACACTAAAAACATAAATATTTTATTTTTATTTTATAACTTGGCATTAAATAAACCTTTGAAGTTTTTTCAAACATCATAAATAGGTTGATTCTCATATTTCAGGTAAAATATCTACTTCTTTTTATGTATATTTTTTATTTATTTTTTTGTTAGAATAACTAAGGCATAAGTAAAATATTAGTCGTAGAAAGTTTTAATTATGTCTGTATGATACTCTGCATATTTAAAACAATACAACTTGTTATTTTTCTTCAAAATATATTAATATAAATATAAATTTAGAATAAAATAAAAATGAAGTATAAATAAATATCTTAATAATAAGAATTTTTATACCTAATTCGTACATAATTAAAAAGAAGTATTTTTAATGAGACAATCGAACAACATATGCAGTGTTATTCATAGTCAAATTGTTACATGGTTAAACATGGTAACAATGGTTTAATAGTAGTTTAACAATATTTTATTCTTTTTGTTATTCATAGACGATAAACTTTACTTAGACCATAGACTAAGTTTAACGATAAACCTCTGATTTATAAACTAGGTAAATATTAGGTTTAAAGCTGGTTTATTATAAAAAATACTGTTATATTATAATCATTTTATTTAATTAATTCGTGTTCTAAAAACGTGTGCGTTTTATATTTAGGAAAAATGGATATCGGTAATGTACAAAATGTTGGACACGTAAGAAATTTAAGAAATATTCATTTTATTAGACAGAGGAAAATATATAATATTCGTAAAAATTCTTACAACGAACTTACTAATAATGAATTTCACAAAAAGTATCGATTTTCGAAAGCAAAATGCTTACATATCGTACACAAAATTCGTGACTTTTTACCTAGAGCAGTTAACAATTGTGAAAACCAGTTTCGCCGAGTTTACAATTTTTATTAAACATTGTTATTTAGATAGTGGACAAAACGTAATCATTGATTATGTTTATAGTAATATAGTTCATTTATGAATTTAAAACAAATTGAAGTACTTACCTATA
Organism: Aphis craccivora; assembly: GCA_009835225.1. Classification (NCBI taxonomy): domain Eukaryota; kingdom Metazoa; phylum Arthropoda; class Insecta; order Hemiptera; family Aphididae; genus Aphis; species Aphis craccivora. The sequence continues at coordinate 61,347 of VUJU01000435.1, forward strand.
TTGTTATAACTTAAGGTTCAAGACGAAAATAGGTATTTACATGATGTTAGTCAACTGGTAGTTACTCGAAGTGTAAGTCGTTTATAGAGCATTAGAGCAATAGCATTTTTAAAAAAGAGTAGTCAAGTGAACAACGCTCTGCTGAAGAGTAGCCAGTAGGTCTATAATATTGGATTATCTACTATAATAGATGTATTAAATTTGAATCCAATGATATAGGTATCATTTTATACAAAAAATGATTCTGAACGGAGATGATTTGTCAGCCTAGAATATATTTTCAAGTGAGTGGTGAAAAATGTGATTTATATTTTAATGTCCTGAATATCCCAAAATTTAAGTTCTTTTTAAATTATAATTATTGTAAGCCAAACTTATGGAAAATTTAGTATACAATTTTCATTTCTTAGCTACTTATACAAATTTTTTTTATAAATTTTAACTACAAAATAATTTACAAATATTCATGTCAAAAATATAACTTTAAACGCTTAGATTTAAAACAAAATTGTGAATAATGATTTTTAATTTGTTTTACTACAATAACAACAACTTATAAGAAACCATGTAATTTTGAAATAGTTTTTTTCAAAACATTTTTTATCAACACTTAAAAAAAAAAAAATAATAACTCAGAAAAATCGAAAATTTCAGTTGTCTATAAATGACTCAAAAAAGATAAAATATTTTGAAAATTTAACTGTATATAGATAACACTTAGTAAAAGTTTCAACTGTTTCAAGTCTTAACAAATTTCAAGTGATTAATTTTTGAGTTACAACCATATAAAAAATCGATTTATAGTTGAAAACTGATTTTGCTTAAAAATTCCCATTTTCCCATCACTTTTTTTGTTTTTGTTTTTCCCGATCTTTTTGAAAACTTTTGGGAAATTCTTACTTTTGACCTCTATCATGCACCAAAGATACTCTCTTACTCTCTTTGTCATTGGAAACTACCCCCGAAGTTTAAAATTTAAGCATTATTTCGACAAATTATGCTGTACACAAACATTAAAAGAAAACTCACATCACTGTAAAATCTATGCATTCATCACTTCGTTCAGAATCTAAAATTATTATGTCAATAATAATATCTTATTTTTTTTTTTTTAAATCGGCAACAATTAGTAAATATAATATGGAAATTTGGGGGGCTATATATGGCTGTTTATAATAAAATTAAGATAATCCATATTTTTTAAAAACTTGTCCTAGCCCGTTGACTATGTTGACTATGAATAATACATTATTAAACCCAAGTTTAACCAAGGTCTAAGAATTAACCAGATTTTTATAAACTTAGATTAAACCTTAGTTTTTGACTACTATGAATAACACCACCAGTGTCTCAGTACCGGTGTTTTTCATAGAATTTTAATATTAATATAATTATACTTTAATTGGTTTAAATCATTAGAAGTGTAATACAAAGAAAATATAAAAATTTAGCGTTAACAGCTTTTATTGTCTTCGTGATATAAGTTATTATGGTAAAATGTTGATGAATTATTATTGACATTTGAAAATAATATGAGTTTTCAAGTTTTATGAACGGGTTGTTCAAAAACGTGTACTCAGGGCTTGATTTTTTTTTATTTACAATCGATTCCTTATTATTATCTAACCTCAGTAATAATGGGGAAAGTTTTTACTTAATCGTTAACCCCAGTGTTGGCCGTCGACTAGTTCTGTTTTATTTCTTTTTTTCCCACTTTTTTCGTATACAATTTTATTGATTTCCGTGTCAATGTTTTCTGGAAAACTTCCAGTTGGATAAAATAACAAAACGATTGCAACATTGGACAAGTCACATGCACGTATATATTATACCTACATACTATTATACGTGACGCACTTGTATATTGATCTATGAACTTGCATAGTATTGTATGGAATAATTACAAATTTTGATTACTTGCGTAAAAAACATTCAACATTTTCGTTTGTTTATCGCTGTGAATGCTAGCAACAGATAATACCTAATAATTATTTGACTTCATCAAATATTGTAATGGGAAGACAGGTTATTCGTCTCTAACAGATGGCAGATAATTTTAGTATATATTATGCATTACTGACTATTAGAGGATACTGGAAATTGGAATTGTGTGCATTGTTTTAAATCGTTTTATAAATGTCATAATATTTTGTAACCAATGGTTTTATTTTTGGCTGATTTGATTCGTACTTGAAATAAAATCTTCTTATTTTATACCAAACATATTCAACAAAAAACTAAAACCAGCACGATTTTAATCCTTTTTTGTTATGTGAATCGTATGTTTATTTAATATTTATCGTCATAAACGTATGCTTTATTGGTTATTATACAAGTAAAAAATTGATAGAATACAATTATGATAATAAGAGAACAAACAATTAAAAAACATAATACAAAAACATTTAAAGATGAAAATAATTAAGTATGTGAATTCACTTGCTAATTGGAATTCAAGTTTTTATAAAATATATAGGTAAATAATCATTCGCCATTAAAAAATTGACTGAATCTGGCTTATCATCACGGAAACGTAGATTAGCGTTAGTCTGCGGTTCCGATCACTTTTACACTTTTCGCTGTCGCTTCATCTTTGTGCACAGACTTCTGAAAATGTCTAGAGAATTCCTACAACTGAACAAGAGGATATTTGCCTATAAAAACCATCATGCGCGTAATACGATTACCGATGCAAAGATATTTGCAAAACGCACATCATTTCACAATAATATATACACTATTTTGGCTCGTATTTCAATTCCTTGACAAAATACACAAGACCGTCAGATTTATGGGAGCAATGTCGATCACTTTATTAGAGTCCCAGAGGCAGATAGGTATTGCAGGTGGAAGGTTTCCACCAGTATAAAAAATATACAGACTTGTGGTTTTTATTAAATGTTTGAATATAATATTATATAACATTGGAGTATCCTTCCTACACGTTTATTTATGAATACTATACTATTGTCATTGAAAATTAAGGTAAAATAAAAAAAAATGATGACAAGATGAAAATATCGGTATATAAACTACGTATAATAATTGGGTTTAAAAAATATGTAGATAAAATAGAGTTGTCATAAATAAAAAATAGCAATGATTTCTAAAATTGTCATAATATAATAAATTATTAGAAGTAATTTTATATATTTTTTAGTTATATTACTACAATAATAATAGCGAAACTATTATAAAAAAATATTGACGGTTTTTCCACGGTCCCAGTTACAAACAAACCTTCTTGTGGCACCTTTCCTTAATAATTGCGTATGAGTGATTTTCATACGAAATAATAAGTATTTTTCAATTTCATCATTGTCGGATAAACAGTAATATTTCTTTATTACCATCACTATTCACTCGTATATAATATAGTGCGTACCAGCAACTCAACTTTGTGCACCGGACGGTATAGTAGTGAGTAAAATAGGGTCATGACGTCTACGGTTTCGTAAATCCTATACACAACTCGCTGCCCTAACAACACCATCCCAAAGCGAAAAGTGTGTTGGGCTTACAATGTTCTTGACCGCGTTGTTCACAATTATATTTTTAGCTAAACGAGTCGTCCGAAATTCTCGCCGAATGAAAAATGAACCGGACTGTTGTACGTCATCGACCACCGGCGTAGACACAAACGATAGCACGGCACGGCCAATGCGGTGATTAATCGCGGGTACGTTTCTACATGCAACGTTCCGTTACCACTTTTGTCTTCGATACCACTCCCCACCGACCGCCAACACCGCCTTTGCGCACCGCCGAAGATTTATCGGCATTTTCAACGGTGCGAGTATTCCACACGCTACGGCGAAGGGGGTATGGCCGCCACACAGCCCGCCGGGCCCGGGATCGAGCCCTCCACGCCCATGGATTTCATGGTCCACGTGTTTTTCGATTCGGACATAATCGGCCGGAAGTCGGTCGGTCGGTGCCGAATCATGCGAAAGCCCATTGTTTCTTAAGTGTACCGCTGATGGACTTGTCGAGTACCTATACAGCTACTGGGTGTTAGCACCCTCCTTCCACACCCACTGCCACCACCACCGACCATATTCAGCTAAACTCTAACCGTCGCACACCATCTAAATGTTTTTCTGCTGTTGTTTTGTACGCAAACAGCAATAGCAACATCAACGGCACTCGATCGACCGGCTAATACAAATGCGTTTCACGGATTCAATCTAACAGCTGTACGACTTGTTCCCTCCGGTGACGATGACGTGTCGGAAACCGAATAACACGCAAAGGGTTATTATGGAAATGTTTAACGGCGCCGATATTTAGCGATTAAATAACTTGCACCGGAGTTATAAAAATACTGGCGACAACTGTTTTTCAATTTAAAACCGGGCACTGAATACAAATTTCATTTATAATAATTATTTACTCTTTTTAACGTCGTATTTTTATAAGTAGGTACTTAACATCATTCTATAATGTACGTTTTGTAAACATTATTAAATTTTGTTTTGTTCCATTATTTTAATGATAACATAGATTAAACTTGCCAAAGTTACTTTATTATAATAATTTTCTATATTTTTATTTTCGAAAAATGCATATTTTGTTGTTTATAAATTATCTATTACAGTTATGTACAATTATAAAATATATTTGAAAAATAATAAAAAACAAAATACATTTTTCATTTTTAATTGTTCTATTTTAAAATTATTGATAAAAATGTTTAAAAAATACACTTTTACACTAAATATTTTTAGAAACTTATGACTTATGAATCTTATTCCATTTAATTGTAAATAAATTGAATTATTCAAATTACCTACACAAAAATTTTGTGGATAATTTACTTACATATTATATGTATAATCTAATAGGTAACGTAAAACATTAAAAAATCAATTATTGTAACTGCAATAATTTTTTTTTTTTTTTTTTTAATAAATAGCTTATGTTATAAAAATATTATATTAACTGTTTAAAAATTAAAAAAACTGTATATACAAATAAAAATATAATGATATTTCATTCTAAAAATAACTATTACACATTCAAGAGTTGTAGAAAAATTTTACTTGAAAAACAAGCCGAAATTCTCTGGCTCCATCTCGCCGGATTTCCGGAAATGAACGTGGACATTTTGTCCTTCGAACCGGAAGCGTCCGATTCGTAAACTCTGAGAAAATGTCTATACCATCCTTTTCAAATATTTAAGCTCCTTATACCACTTGCGCACAAACGTCAATACTTGAATCCAAAACCTGTATCAACTTTCAGACGTTTACGGTCCACTCGTTATCCAATATTGAATGCATCGATTTTTGTAACACGTGTACATAACCAATAATTTCCAAACGAAATTCATTGCTATGAGTAATGTTATAAATAAAAAATAAATATTGGCTATCAATAGTAAGTTTACGAAAAAGAAAAAATTATAAATTTAAAACTATACGTTGTAGTAAATTCAGAATAAGTTCTTTACATTGTAAATAAAATTTTTATTACAAACTTATCATAATATTATGTTGTCAATTTTTTCATTTATAAAAATAATTATACAACTGATTAATATGATTTTATAACAAAGAACTGTATTAATTTTTTTAGCTTCAGTTATAATATTCTAATTGATAAGATATGACATTGAATTATACGATTTAAAGTAATATTTTGACTAGACTTGAATATTCTTGAAAATTGTTGAGCAAAATATGTCCTTTTCAATAATTGAAATAAAAATATAAAAAATACAATATAATTTGCTAGTATTTGTATATTTAATAAAATGTGTCAAATTTTTAACATCAAATGTTAATACAAACAAGGTAGGGCAAATAAATAAATTTATGTCGATGTTAAATGAAAATAACAATTAAAAAAGTAAGTAACTATGTTTGTGTACAGTAAATGTAGTATCAATTGTCAAAAAGTCAGTGTAACGTAATTTGAATTAAATAATTAGTTATTGCATTCGTAAAACGATTATAAGTAAATGTGGATCAGCCTATATTTTTAAGGATATTTTACTATATATTTAAAGTGTTATAAGATAATAAATTCCTAGTATAAATAGCTAAAAATTAATCTTGATTCTAATCAAATTATAATTATTGTACATAAAGGCGAACAGTTTCAAGTCAATTAAAGTTCAATTAAAGTTTCATAAAAAAAAAAAATTTGTATATTATTTCATCAACATTTTAATTTAAATTGACTATACAAAAAATTAGTCTAAATATTTTTTAAATGTCATTGTACATAAGGAGTATAAATTTAAGTAATAGTGAAATATTCCATGGTTTCAAGATTTGAACTTTTGCAATCCCTCATAAAATACTTGTGTGGCTTTACACTAAACTTTTTTTTGAGACGTAATATTAAGCAGAACTTATGAGAAATTGTAAATAACATTTGAAAGCCCTACACGTAAAATAAAAAATGTATTCATTTTTACCTACCAAGTAATTTGCAAATTGTCACGATTTTGTAAAAATATAAACGCTTAAACAACAATCATAGTAATTTCTATTAGAAATTTATAAATAGTTTAAGAATAACTTATGACAAGTTTTTCTTTAAATTTTTAAAAAATTAACAAGTAAAAAAAAAATACATATATATATATATAAATAATATAAACAAATGATTGCAGCTTTGTTATACATAATACATCAAACGTGTCACTGTTACGATCTTACGGATGTGTTAAATTTGAATTCAATTATATAAAAAAAAAATAATAACTCTGAACAGAGATAATCAGTCAGTCTGTATCACAAGGTATACTTGATGGTCTATTTTTTGAAGTAGCTATATATACTCATTTATTTTGTTTTTGTAATAGCTTGTATTAAATTTATATACAGGTAGATTTTATTTTTATATAAAAAATATTGTATTTATTGCTATATTAATGTTATTATTTTATTATCATAATGATATATGATGTGTATACCATAAAATATCAACTTAAATGGTCCAAAAAGTAATATTATTTTTTTGTTAACACCATAAAACAGTCTAATTATTATTTATCAATAATTCATGGTATAATATCTCAAAATAAATCAAAAATGTTATTTATTCTTACTAATTATACCTAATAATATAATATATATAAAAGTCTTAGATTCTTAGATTCACTAAAATATTTTTAAATTTTAAAAAAATAACTAATACCATTGTTAATTTTTAATATACTATTGTTCAAATGTCTATAAAAATAAAATTTGTTTGTATATTTTTTTAACTATTTAATTCTAGTTTGAGATAATTATAAGAAATATTATATTGCATTATCGAACCTCAATTTAAAAAAATTAAAGATATTATAATTTTTTTACTACAAAATACTTGTTGTTTTCGTAGAATTTCAAGCTTTAAAATATAGGTACCTACGCATAAAAAAAATGTGCTTTAATAGTTTTTATTGTGTGTGTTTTATAGATATAAGAATAACTTATAACGGATTTTTCATTAAGTTTGCATGTATATTTACCCAATTTATACAGAAATATTTTTTTTTGTTTAAATATCCCTTTTCCGTGATTTTTTTTCTGAATAATTTTTAACGTACTCAGAAATGTTGATTTCTAAAACACCAATTAGATCCAGTATAATACCAGGAAAAATCCTCAATGTTGAAAATCAAAGTCTTTATGTTTATACTACTCAATAGCAACGTCAAACAAAAAACTTAGCTACATAATTGTACAACTAATACCATTGTTCCACCAAGAATCTAGAAATTATAAATGTAATTTATTGTTTATTTTAATTTTTTAATTATATAAATAAAATTATGTTTCAATCATTAAATCTGAATTGAGAGATCTATTCAATAACGTTGATGCATAATAATTCAAGATCATAATAACAAGATTTATGTTTAAATTACTCTATCCAAAATAATAAAATATTATTTCAAATTCATGAAGCAACTTTATATTTTTAACTCCCTCAATATATTTTTAATAAATAATATATATGTATATAATCACTAAATGTTTTTCATTATTGTAAGCTATGTAATTTATTTTTCCAGAGAATTAAAGCACAAACAAAATAAAATACATTCAATTGATTTCATGAGAATTTCAAATAGAATTTAAAACAAACTGAATCCCTTTATATTTATTTTCTTACAGCATTTAATGATTTTAATTAATAATTTTATATTGCATTTCGTAAATATCATTTAAACCATATATAATACTTTTTTATCTATTGTACCATAATATACTGAAGAAAATATAATACTAAAATACCGTCTTACAGAAAATAATAAAACAGTGTGTTATAAGTGCTCGATGAAATTGAAACTTAAATTATTTAGTGAATAAATAAATAATACCTAACAATTATAATAATTTCAAGTATCCAATAGTTAATATTTTGAAAAAAAAAAATCGAAACTAATGTTATTATATTAACATGATAGGTAATTTACCTGTATACTTATAATAACAAAGACATAAATAAAAATTATAACAAAAATACAGCCTTATAGATTTTTCCCAAAATCTCAATAATACAAATATTTAAAATAATATATTCTCTATCTTCTATAATAAGGAATTCTTGATTCTTTAAAACTAAATTTATTTAGAAATAATGCAAATTTTTAATATTTTTATTTATTTAATTGTATATAATAAAATAAAAACGATATTTTATGTATTTAAATTTTAAATATTTTATAATCATTTTTTATTCATCGACATATTGTAATATTTTATAACATGGTAATTTCATAAATTTGAAAATATAATATTATTATACATCTGAAAAAACAATGTTAATGATTACCTAATTTAATACTCAAATTAAATGTTTATTTTTAAATGCTGACAAATAAACAATGTACAAATGTTACAGACTTATAACAAAAATGATAATAATTACCAAACATTATTTTTAATTTATGTAAATTCTTAGATTATATGAAATTAATGCAATTTTATTTTTTGAATTATTAATTTAATTTAAAAAAAAAATGGAATTAATTTTCTTATTACATAATGTGTAATATTAAATCAAGAATGAATTGTATTAATTAACTTAACTTTTTTACAAATTAGTAACATTAATTTATTTCAAATAATTTTAGCTTCAAAGTAAATCATTTTTAATAATAGTAATCAATACCTAAACACCTAATATAATTATGAATATGAAATCTAAATGAAATAAATCTTGATCATTACTTTTTAGATAGACAAATAACTAACACTGATGGTTGAAAGAGTTTGTTTGAAAAAAAAAACAGTTATATGTATTGTGTTGTGAAAGCATGAACATACTAAGTGATTGCTGTGTTTGTAAACAGAATAACGCAAATAATATGTTAGAATAATACAGTATTCGTAGTATAATAATTATTACAACACCCAAGAGTTAATTAGTAATATTTTTGTTGAGTTAAAATAATTGTGTTGATATCTATTATACATTTTACCAACTATTAAAATGTTGGATATTTAATTTTTCTTTAAATTTAATTAATGACGTATACCTAATAAAATGAAAATGAAACAATATAAAAGTTGATCAATTGATAGCGATAAAAAAAGACCTTTTATGTTTGTTTAATATTAAACTCAACTATTGCATTACCTACTTTATAATATTTTTTAAACCAATGAACATCATTTTATAGCATTGTAGGGTTGTATAACATATACATAGGTGTAAATATATATATATATATATATATTTAAAAATATGTGTGCTAATTGAATTATAGCCTGCTACAAATTTATGAGCATTGAATACAGAATGAGGTTTGTTTAACGTATCTTCTATTAACTTTACCATTTTAACTTTTTTTTTTCTGTAAATGTAGTGTCATAAATTCGGTATGATAAATGGCATTATGTTATGAGCAAAAATAGAATTTCTCATTATTCTTACTCGGTAGTAGGTACTTAAATAAACTTTGCCTAATAATGATGAATTGGAATAGAAAAATAACTAACTAAATTAATTTTAAGAATTTAAATTATATCATTGTATAATCTAACGTAAAATAACTTTGAAATTACAAACCCTTGAAAATAATACGGTAATAGGTACCAAACATACGCATTTATCGTACAGTTTTATATGAAAAGTAATGTATTTTATAATATTATAAACTGTTATAATTGTCATAACATATTATAGTAAAATATATTTGGTGCCGTTGCGTATGTGTTAAGTTTTATTTACGCGTTTGGCGCTGTTATATCATTCGTGATATTCGTATCACGTGTATATATATATATATACACGTCAGATAAGTATGATATACATCGTACAGTACCCGATACTATGATACACCGTAATACTGTAAGTATATGTTCATTAAAAAGAAAAGATTTTTTTTTATTCAATTACATTTTAGTGAGTTCTAGTGAGTTAAAATATATTTTTCATTTAACTTTTTATCTGAAAAATTTACCTCATTATCCGTATTGCTGACCCTAATCGTTGACTGAAAGTGGATTTTTTTTTTTAAAAAACTTTCTTTTTATTGTTTTTCTATCTTGTTGTTCATCATTATTTCCTGTATGTTATGCTGGACTCTATAGGTACATAATAACTGCTATTAATACCTAAAAAACTAGTTTTTAAACTATAATCAATCAACTAAGATAATTTATAGTTAATAGTATGTTGTCATAAAAATAATATTTTTATTTTAAAAGTATTCTCTAAAACCTATTTAAATATAAAAAAATATAAACTAAATAGGTACATAATATTTAGATGATTTACAGTAATTTTATAACTTCTAAAATATTTTTTTTTCAAATTAGAAAACTTTTAATGTCATTAAATTTAATTTTTTGTAGAGTTATATATTTTATTTGAGATTTTGACATACTTGAATAAATCGGTTTTAGTTTGATCTAGTACAATTTGTAAATTATGAATGAAGAAATTTTCAACAATCATCATAATTATTATAATTGTTATATGATTAATAATTTATGTGTGTACAATAAAATATATTATAGATGCCACGAATAGTTTAGTTTGTTTAATAAAAAAAAAAAAATATATATATATATATATTATATAATAATATGTTGTGTAGTGTTAGTGACCATACCAATATTATTATAGTAGTTATACAAACACAGTGGAATCAATGTGTATGATTTGTAGTACCATGATTACTTATTCACATCTATAAATAATAAACAGTCACGATATTTGTGGATGCAGGAAACAGACAAAATGAGGTCGATAAATTACCCTTATGACCTTGTCATTATCTTTTCACGCTAGTTATTAAGATCAAAATATTAAAATGTATCTATTTAATGAGTGACAAAGTATAAATACAATTTATTTTTTTTGAATATTATCTGGTTCCCGATAAGATTTTATCTATAAATTAAATAGATTTTTTTTTTCATTGAAATAAAATTTGTAATATTTACAATTTGTATTTATGTACATGTTATACAGTAATTAAATTGTATGAGATTTTATTGGCAGAAAGAGGAAGTCACCTAATGGTCCGTCGAATTAAATAGTTACACCAATATTTTAAAGGTATTGAAGACTACCTAAATATCATGTTTCAAATCAAGTAGGTAGATTTTCTTTTTTTTAAACCTTTTTTACGTAAATATAATGAATAGTAACAAATAACCTGTTGTATTGCTTAATAATCTAAACTAACACTAAAAACGTCATCTATTTTTATTTTGCAAAGATATTTGCAAAATATCTCTTTAATACTTAAAGATTTGTAATATATCACAGCATATTTTATGAGAATAAGCTAATAAAGAAAATTAATATATTTTATTAGCGTTCGAAACATTTTTATTAATAGTTTATATAAAATTATTGCTTAAATTTCTGATATTTTATTTAATACACATAATATTAATTATATCGCTTATATTCATCACTTCAACCAACACTTTTGTGAAGGTTTATAAAATAATAATTTTGATTTTGTATACTCAATTTAGTAGTGAAAATCATGGGTTCTAGGGAGTATAAAACTGTAACGTCTTTCTTTTTTTTTTATTCCAACAATATCAAGTCAGATGGTTTGTAAAAAAATAATATTTCACGTCATATTATAACGGTTTTAACATAAAGTGTATTATTATTATTTTTTTTATTTATACTTACTCGAATAATATTATAAGTATTAAGGTGTAGTTTGGTACAATTGAAACAAAATACATAAATATAATTAATTACAAAATGAGCCAACATATTTTTTGTATTTCTCTGTTAAAGAACATGTATAAAAAACACGGTAAAATTTATTGCGACCTTGTAATATTGTATAATAATGCTTTATGATTTATACAATAAAATTATCAAAATAAAAGTTGTATTGTGAAATAAAATATTATCTTTAAAACATTTGAAATCTGAAATGATCTACCTACCAGTATTACAAAAAATATTCACCGTCAGTCATGAATAATTTGATAAAATATTTTAAAGTTGATATATTTTTCTCAAAAATAGTTTAACCATCTATTTCAGTTAACTAATGTGTTAAACACGATAAACTCGGATCTTTCGTATAAAGTAAATAGTTAACTCTGCATACCATCATATTATAATAAAATTCGATATAATAAAATAATGTTTAATTTTTATTTAAAAATAACATTAAATAGCATTACTCTATCAACATTCTAATAGATTTTATGGGTTTTCAATAGAAAAAAAATACGGAGTTACACAAAAACACCAAGTTAGTTCTCAGAAACTGTTGTTTTACTTTTTTCACTTTTTGATATATATATTCCGTACATACTAGTTATATATACCAGAAACCTTATGTAGTAGAATGCTTAAATACACGATATTAAAATCATAATTTTTAGAAATGTTTATGCATCGATAGCTGTTTAATATCTGTTATAATAATCATTTAAATCAAATTATTTTTTTATTATTTCTTAGAAATGTATTTATGAAGACAAAAATGTCTATTTAAAGAATTTTTATCTATATGTTTTAATCATAGTATTAATTAAGAAAATATAATCCCTTTTATTTTATGATCAAAGTAATATAATATTGTATAGTCTATTTTTTTTCTATTAAATAAAATAATAATAATATGGTTAAATGTTAAAAATAAAACAATGTCACCTTTTTTGTTTTAATTGCATAATACATATTGTGCAGATTGAGAATTTATCAAATTAATAACAACTTATACCAAAAGTCATCTTACCTAAAAAATCACAATTGTCAGTTGTTTGGCAGTTGTTTAACATAAACACTTCACATACAATCATACCTATATTATAGAATATTATATTTTGCAGAACTTTAATTTAACAATCATTTAAATTTTATAAACTATTTACTAAATCAAATTACCTATTTTTTACTTATACATAAATCTCAAAATACATATTTTATTATTTTATAACAATTTATTGAAAATGTGTTTTATAAAAATATATATTACTTCCTGAGCGCCAATTTTATCAGATCAAATAATTCAGTATAGCGAAATAAAACCTATCGCTTGGATATTGCAAAGTACCATGCATATAATCTTAAAATATTTTATATTCATTATAGTGTAATAAATTTGTTTGTATTATTTTTATAATTATTATTATTGAATTATTTTTGGGTCAAACGTTATTTTTTCAACATACTTAATCATTATTATTGCAATGTTAACAAACAGCAATGAAAGATACTAAAATACACATTGCACTAAACCTGCGGCGAATATGATTAAGTACGTGCTAAGGGGAAGTTTTTTCATTTTAAGTTGAAACCAAATTTTGTCATCTGAGGTTTTTGTTGTTTTTTATTTTTTATTTTTTACCCACCTCTGTTTACTCCGAAAAACCAGTGATTGGGCGTGTTCCAAGCTGTATTTTTCCGACGAGGAAACGGGTTATGCAATACGTGAGAGCACATGAACTTCGAAATCCCGGACGTTTGTCACCGCAGACCGGGCGAAGGAAAAATAGAATAAAAATATATTTAAGAACTTCGAAGAACTTATTTTTTTCCACTCTTTAGAGTCGCTTTATGAAATTACTTTTTGAAAAGTTTCTCATTTTATTACTTTTTCTCTGTGTCTCTCTCTGGTCCTTACACTCACTCTTTCTCCTGAACCATGTTAAGTCTTTTTTTCTTATTTGAAAATTAGATTTTCACCAGCCAAACTGCCGCTAGGGACCCGTCGTGTTATGAGTATGCAAACATTTTTCATGACAAAAAAAAAAACTGTTACGCGTTTTCAACGTAATAATAATAATTTATTTTTTAAATAATATGTATTAAGAAAAAGCTGTATTGCTATTTTATTTTTATCATTATACCTCACAAACGTTGCACAAATTATTTTTTTTTTTTAATCGTCTAATAGACCTACATACTATTTAGAATTGTAAATTTATTAATATAAAAACAATTGTATAATTTACATATTTAATTACTATGAACGTACAATTGAATATTATGATATTTGTTTTTAAACGCATTGATGACCAATTTTTTTTTAAATTAAGAAATATTCTTTGAGTATAGTTGACTAGCATAATAATTTAATGATCACATACTTTACATAAAATATCTGATATTTTTTCTATTATAAAAGTAAGTATATGAAATACGAAAAAATCAAAAACATATTATATTATTGAATAATAATAAATGTTAATTAAATAAACAAAATGATATAAATCATTTTATTTTTAATTAATTATACATATTATTTTTATTAATTGTGTTATATTAATATCACTTACCTATTATATCTGTACAAATAAACGATTATAAGTATTATCCATAGTTGAATAAGCTATTCTGTAATAATCTTAACGTCATTATATTAATTTAAGTTCTAAGACTAAAATTATACTCAAAGGCTTTTATTTTTAACATAGTATATTATATTAATAATATAATATTATTTGAACTGTATAGTTCGTAACTATGTTACTCAGCTGCACACGATTTATACTGTTTTTATACCTTATTGTTTTGAATCATATTTACGCAGGAAACGCTAGTTCTATGTGTTTTTGTGACGTTTATTACTCAGAATGAAAAGTTGACATCTATTTGAGAAAATGATATGCCCTCCATAGAGCAAGACTTTACGACGCAGAAAACAAGGATTGTGATACAACGTTTTTAACAAAACAAAAATATATATCTACAATTGTTCGTATTAAATCGACTTTAATTTAATTTTTACATAGCTGAATTAATTTATAAGATAGTTTATAATATTTATTTTATATTTTATAAGACAGAAGATTGTGATTTTTTTAGGCCAATAAGCTACTGTTAATCTTCATTACCTAGATTAACTTGTATTAAATCTAACTTATATATATATATATATATATATTCAATAGACGTAAGCTCTCTCACCGTTTAGTAAGAGAACGTGAAAAGTATAAAAAATGCGTGTATAAAATTAATATGGAAAATAATTATATACACATCAACTGAACTTGCGAGTACAAAATCTGAAAAAAAATTACTGGAAAAATATGAACTTATAACAATAACACGTCGAGATCGTTAACCGCATAATAATATAATAAAAAATAAAAACATTCGACCTAGCGTTATTATTACTTAATACACACTCTTACGTCGATCTTTCAATACGTTTTTATGTTGAAACATTCAAGTAGTTTTTTGTTTCCTTATTGATATTTTTAACAACTTCGGCGGTAAACCGCTATTAGTTATAATATATTTATGGGATATTTAAATAATATATGAAGTAAATAACAATAATACATTTTCGGCTAGAACAAAAAACCATGATAAATTTTAATTTTTTAATTTTGTTGTATAAATCATTTGATTTAAAAAAAGTTAACTATTTATAATGTATAATATTTTTTTAGTTCAGTATTTGGTCCAAAGAATGATTCAACATTTAAGTTTAGATTCAAGAAGTTAAATAATCTATACACTTGATAATTTACTGTTTAATGTTCCATATACATTCGTTACTTTATTCATGTTTATCGGGAAAACCATGACCACCTATCATCTTAAAAAATGAAAAAAAAATGGTTTGTAATTTATTTTTGCCTGGATACACTTTTTAAATAAAAAAAAAGGTTTTAATCTTCAATATTGAAGAGAATTTTGGTAGAAAATTTAACCTAATTCTATGTTCCAAAATTTAAAAGTAAAAAATGTCTTAGAAAAACTAAAAAAAAACAAGGAAAATATAATCATTTCATATTGCATATGAATCTGCAATGAAGTGAGATATTTTATGTGAAAATGAACCACAATCTATCACAGACTAATCGTTACACTTTTCGATTCTATGTGCCAAGGCAGATAATTTCCAAAAATATAATAATAATATAATTATTTATATTTAATTATTTTTTATTAATTAGTAACTAGGTAACCAGAGTAACCGTAACATAACATAACACTTTTCGATTCTGTGTGCCAAGGCAGATAATTTATCGTAACTCTTTTTCGGTAACGCGATTTCTGTTATGCTAATTTTGTTACGCTTTTCAAATCTATGTGCCAAAGAAAAGACATAAAATGTCAAAACATAGATATTTACGTAACCTAGATGTAAACATAATGCATTTGACTTTTGGGTTTCTAATTTCCACTAAATAATAGATAATCTAATTATTTTATTTATGAGAATTTTCAAATTATTTCTCCTACTTTTCAAATATATAGTATTCATAGATATAATATAATTTTAAAATTGCTGTATTTTTCATTTTAATAATTTTTACATCAGTTAAACAAATACATTATACTATATATATTATTTTTATATAAGCATTTTAGATTAAAATTTTTATGAAAATCATTAAAAATTTTAAATTCTTTAGTAGTTAAAATGCATAGAATTTTTAATTTTGATTACTAAAACTAAATCTTGAAAATCCAATACAAGATTCATCATATATTATTCTTACAAACTTCAAAAGTCTTTACCTGTATTATACTGTATGATGAAACAAACTAGGTGCTTGGTATAATCTTATTAACTTAATAAAATGTATTAGTAACAATATATTTAACATACTTTTAATATAAATAAAATAAGTTTAAATCCTATGTTCAAGAATTGTTGTTAATCTATTCATACACAATATTAATCAACTTATTATAAAAAAAAAAAAAATACATCCTTCATATCATAACCCTTAAAACAATTATTTATAATAAGTTATAATAAAACAATTAAGGGTCTCGTTCAACGACAAAATAGCGTTTTAAGTTAAACAGCAATTAATAACTGAATTTATAACTCAGTAATGAAAATCATTAAAACTTTCAGTGATATAGCTAAAATATCATCGATCCGTTATCACTCAATTAACATGCATGAATTAACTCGTCGTTTAATATTAAACGGTAGTTGCTCATAATCAGTCCTCGTTATTATAGTTACAAAGAGAATTTATAATATTATATTCTCACATTACATTTTGTTTACTTGTAGTAGCACTAATGTCATCTACTCACCAACGTACCTAAATTGCCTATACATTGCGCCAGTCAATGAATATTAATAAGTATTTAAAAAAAAAAATAACAACCTTTTTTTTTTTGTGCCGAAAACCATACAAAATATTACAATATTACAATATTATATAATTGAGAACTAGATTAACTTTTAATAATAACAAATATTATAATATACCTACTTAATCTTTCATTTTTTTTTTTTTTTTTTTTTTTTTTTTTAAGGACATAATTTAAAATTCAAGTCATTATTTTCAAAGTTATATTATATCATATTCATAAATTAAAGATTATATTAATTAATTTTAGCAATGGATTTTTGGGATGCGAACAGAACAATAACTCGAGTGATACTAAAACTATAGGAGAAGTTGGATATTTGGAAGCAGGACTTGTACAATGAACCTTTATACAGATCCTGCACCTTTTAACAAAATAACATTACGAATTATTGTATACTTCCGTGACGTATAGGTTAGGTTAAGTCAGGTTAGGTTGTTCTTGTTTGTTATTACAACTGTTATTATAATATATATATATATATTTCATTCATTTATAGTTTATAATAAAAGAATCATGTATCATGATTTATGAGCATTGAGAACTGACAAATAATTATTTTTATTAATTATATGTATTTGTTTTTTATGAAAAAATGTGTGAGATTTCCTTCACACATACCGTACCAACATCTTTTTAAGTAATAAGAAATTAAGAAACTAAGAATTTTATGAAATATTTTGAGGCAAATATTAAATTTGTTCTTAAGAATAAAATTAATATTTATTTACTATAATGTACAATAAAAACTTTATTTTTTAACTTAAATTATAAATGATTCAGATAACTAAGACTCTATAACCTAAGTATATAATTCTATATTAATAACTAAATAATATAAACATTTAATATATTTATTAATTTTTTAATATCATTCTTAAAACGAGATTGAGAAATAATTTAATATATATTTTTTTTTTTTAGACAAATATATATACAAGCGAAATTCTTTATTATAGTTATCTACTGCTATTATTATAGTTATTACTGTTTGTATGCATACATGATATAGTATTGTAAAATTTTTTAACAACGTTTTTTGTTTAATCAGCTCAACATTTTCTTTTTATACACTTTTTTATGTATTCATACAAAATATTGTTTTAAATAAAATATATTATTGAAAAATTTGTTTAATACATAAAAATATTACGTAACTATACAAAAACTAGGTCTTACATTTCTAATAAAAACATTGTGATAAATTTAAAAACTTATAAATATATATAGTTTATATTTGTAGACAGACATTACATTATTTTAAAGTTATTACCTTATGGTGAAAACGCAATGACTTATACTTAACATTATGATTGTAAGCATGTTTTTTATTATTTTAACTGTGTAAAAAATGTTTTGTTTTTACACAAATATATTTAGTATTGTTTAATATTTTAAAACGTATAGGGTACAGGTTATTTGATACATAAACGAAATTCATAACTTATATATATATACCAAAGATAAAATAATGTATGTACAATTTGATAAAACGAGTTTTTTACAGTTTAAGGATTTCAAATATTCATTTAATAAGTATAAATATTATTCCAGTGAACGTAATAAGTTAGATTCTGGGAACCAATTAAATAAAGTATAATTTTTGCATAGTTCAGTTTAAAATAAGTTGAGATACTCTATTAGCTAAATAATGCAATACAATTAATAAAGTAAACTAAATGCTAAATAAAAAGTATTAACCGTATGTTTCTTGTAATTATCTTTAAAATTATTTGTAAATCTGAAAAAAATACACTCTCTGAATCAAATAATGTTTTATTTTAAGTACAAAACCTTTTTGGATTTTTAACTGCTCAAAAGGACAAGGGTGTTTTCTGAAAAAAAGGTCACATCATTGTATAAATCAATGAAAAATAACTTCAATTTATGTACAATGCTTTGCGTAGGTATACCCACAGACGACTGTATATTTACAAAATATCAACAACTATTCTTTTTTATTGATATTAAATTATTATTACAAATATTACTTTTTGAAAACATAATATGTTTATATATATATATGTATATAAGTTACATATAAAATATATGAACGTTTAATTATTTAAATAACATGTTGTTTATTTATCTATTACCAATATGTGTGTTTCCCCTTTTTTAATAACAATAAAATAATAAAAGCTAACAAGTAGAATATTACAATACGATTTCCTATTATATAATATTATAATATTAATAAAAACTATGTCTCTTTGTTATCGGGAGAATTCCAAAAATAGCAGGTGATAGTTATGTATGAGAATTCTACATAATACTAAAATTGTTAAATTTTAGCAGAGCTTAGGAATAAAATCAATAAAATCAATCTATATTGAACTTTTATGCATTGATAAAGAATCGAATCATTCCATAAAATTCATTTTGAATAATTTCACGTTATATTGCACAAGTTAGAAAACAAATAATTTAGATACCTACTCCACTGATTTTCCTAAATAACTAGAGAATGTCGATGGATGGTTCAAAATACATTTTTTAATGTTATATATTTAACAGATTGCTTACTCATTATAAACATTGTAACATTTTCGACATGTCAGTTTATGGTAAATCTGGCATTAAGTTATATGCCATGACTTATTTTCGTATCCGAATCTATAATATAATAAGTATTTAATATATATAAATATATACTAAATACCGTGTAAACAATTTAGTTTTGTGTAAAATCTAATTTTTATAGCACACTTAAAGTCTTGACGACACACTAAAGTATATGATTCGATTGAAATAACGAATCAATATTTACTGCTTAAGTTGCTTATTAAGTTTGCACAGTTTATCATCAAGTTAAATTAATTAATTAAAAGTAAGCTTTTATCATACAAGTATGTGTATATCAAAAAACGATCGTTAATATCACACTATTTATGTTTATATAAAATTGCAATATCTATGTACTCGAATAATAAATAATCTAGAATCTAGACAATTATGATAGAAAACAATATAATATCTACAAAATATAACATCACCACTACCTATTAAACATAACATTTTTTTGAATAATAAAAAATATATAGAATCGTTTGAGAATAAATTGTTATCGTTACGCGATTTCGTAAAAATTTTAAAGTCAGACGCTCATTACATTCATTCCTATAATGATGCTTCAAGTTTTCTCTACAGTTACTAGTACTTAAAGAAAAACTTATGAAAAATTAGTTTTGAATTTTTTAACCTTAGATATACATACAAAAAGTTTATGAGTTTTCAACTACAAATTTACTTACAAATTTTCGCAATTTTGACATATTTCTGAAAATTTGAACTTAAAACGATTGTAAGAAAAAATTACGCCAAATATGTTTTGGTTTTTTTTTTTTAACTACAAGCTATGGATACTTCACTTGCTTCTTGCATAATAGTAATTTTATAGGTAGTGGGACAATTTAAAAAATCATATATTGTGAATATTATGTTGTTGTTGTTGATTTTTGCTTTAATATAATTCATAAATAGTTTTGGCTTATAATTATCCATTTTTTTTTGTCTTGTATAATTTTAATTGAATATATGTTTTAAGCATATATCAAATAATGTGAATTTTACCAAGTTCAGCAATAAACAATTTGTACAATACATTTTGTTGTTATGCGTTATTTTGCAACAGAGTGAACAAAGTCAGATGACTGGTGAATTCCAAAGACCCAATGTCCATGTAAATTTATTTTTATCAGTTATTTTTAAACTCATCGCTGACAATTTTTTTTTAATAAACAATTAATTAATATCTCACATTTGTTATTTATTTTGTTTTAACAGTTTTTTTTTCCATTCAATAGTGATTATTTTTTTTTCGACTAATTTTCATAGATTTATGTAGTATAACATGTATATGTACGAGTATACATCATAATTATATATAATTATATATATATATATATTTTTTTGATTGTAAGTCAAATCATAATTTGTGTATAGGTAATTATTTATGTATGACTATATAATGATTTTTCTAGTTAATTTTTTTAAAACTGAAAGGATGAGTTGAGTTTAAATCATTTTAATTAAATACATTTTTATTTAATGACATATTCTGTTCCAAATTTATACTATTAACATCTCCTTTATATAATATTATTATTATTATTATTTTTTTTTATCGGCCCATATTCTATTTCATTTTAACGAAATAAAATTAAATAATATCACATAACAGTGTTCTCGCCTTACACGATGGCAGTGCTATGTACCTATGTGATGTAAGTTTCATATATTTGGACATTTATTATATATTTAGTACCATCGTTATATCTTCACTGCTATATCGTGTATTAGTAGTATAACACACATACACACACACACACACACACACATATATATAATATATATAATAAACATAACACCCCTATAAAAAAGTATTAGTAATTTTCTTTGAATTCAATTTTATCTTTGAAATGTATAAGTGATAAAACCATTAAATTGCGAATAAGCAGTTTATTTTAATAGGAAAAAAATAGGTAATGAACAGCCTTTGAATTAACTCATTGACATCAAGTGACCAATCCATATTTAAAGCTTGTGAAACTATACTTGCAATCAGCATTTAAATTATTTCATAAAAAGTAGTACCTATTATATAAATAAGAGTAATAGTTTTTTTCAGAATTATAATAAACATCATTATTTCAATAGAGAAATCGGAAATTGATTAAAATTGATTATAAAAAGGTTTTACAAATTTTTTATTGAAAAACAAAAAATAGCCCAATTTTAAATAGTAACAGTAAAAATATATTTCAAAATTTAAAAAATGATTAATTTATATGAACACCGTGCATAAATTTTGTTTGCTTTATAAACCTATATAGTTAATAATAAAATATTTTGATAGTCTACAAAAATAAAAACTTCCAATGCAATAAAATATTATATTACAAGTTATATTGCAATGTAAGTATCTTTTGTTAGATATTTAAAATAACTTTTTCTAACGAAATACTATTTTACAGTTAATTTATTATTTACAATATGGTTTTAATTTGATCACGTATTGTAACTGGGTACATATATACAATCACGTACAATCTACGAAAATATTCTTTTCAGAGCGACCAAACGACAAATCACGGTTGTCCAAAAACAACCAATCGCAGTACGCCAAAGTTGGCACAAACACAACAAGGACGAGAAAACATGATATACGTTTGGTACGACAATAATGTCAAAGATGAAAGCGGTATCCATGAAAACTGTAAAAACGAGACCTTTTCATGGATATCAAATACATTACAATAAGATACATGGAATTAAAAATATAAAACAGTAAGTACCACAAAAGAGACAAATCGAATAGCCAAAATAGTGTGGTTTACTTGTGTTGGCCTTGGTACAACAGCACACTAGTTTTATACGGTTATCTGTTCACACCACACTATCATTGGATTTTTTTGTTCTTCAACAGACATTCAATCGCGTAAAACCTGGGCCATGTCTTAAAACAACTGCCCCAATCAAACACAACACGATAGTGGCAAATCCGTAACCAGCAGCGCCACCAATATACGCCGAAAATTATCGAGCGACACAGACCATTGACCAAGGTTAGAGCTACACGTAATTCAGTTCAACCGTCATCAGCTACTAATTACAGCAGCGACCAGCCATCGCACACATGCCGAACCAACAACATCGTGACCCATTCGCTAGAGTGTTAATCAATTACAAGCTACCATCGATACCGACGACGATTCATTGTACAGTCAGACAGTTTATTAACCCCTCCGATGCGCCTACAGAGGAAACGTTTTACTGTATATAAACGTTAAGTCACAGAAGTAACTTGTTATTAAAATGGACTTTTAACGACCAATGTTTCCACCCAGACTGTACACTTGTCTTGTTAAGTTATTCCCGCAAAATATTGTCAGATCAATTGAAATGATTGACGTATCGGGAACACCGTCCATCAGGCCACCTGCTTAGGTAACGTCCGACAGCTAAGACCTCTTTTACTTCAAGTATCATACATTTAAAACTAGTCTGGTATTTAAACTAATTGATTATTATCTATACCAAATATTCATAGAGTTCAATTGTTCACAACTTACATCCAACCAAAAAGTTTGAATTTACGAAATAAATGAACCAAAAATCAACATGTCCCGACAAAATTATAATCATCATCCAGCAGAAACAATTGATCGATTAGAACGAATAATCACTGAAATAAGAGATACCACAGAATTTAATAAGAAGAATATGAAAATACGATAATAGAACTGAAAACTAAAATAATTGAAATGGAAGACTGCACGTACAGACAACAATATGAATTGATCAGACAACTATTTAACGACTCTGATTCAAAATTAATCATCGAGGTTGTCAAACAGTCAAACAAGAAAAGAATATAAAAACAGTACCTAACTGAGAAAATGAACAATACAACATCCCGATTTAAATCTAACACAAACTTAGATTAAAATTGCATAAATGTTTTAATTTTTAAAAAAAATAGTGTGTAGAAAAATGTTAATCTATTCATTTTTTTTTTTTTTTTTATTAAAATAATAAAAATTGTTCATTCCGTATTTTACATTTGAATAAATAAGTCACAAATACAAATATTATAATAATGTACAGTTTGAATTTCCTAAAAAAGTAAAAATTATTTTATCAAACAATTATTTCCGTGGCTGTAGTCAAGAACAAAATAAAAGGTACCTAATATATGTCGTAATGAATATCTATATCATATCATGAATCATTATCATTAATCATATTCAATGTAAGTTTTTATATAGGTACATATTATTTACATATTATTATATTATAATTTATAACCATGTGAAAACAAAAACATTATAGTTTTATAAATAAATAATCAAAGTTTGTACAATAATATAATTATCTACTAAATATGAAATCTTTGTATAAGGTAGATCAAATTGAAGAGATCAATATGTACTATGTTCCTAGGAATGCTTTTTTATAAAAAAAAATTGTTGAGATGAAATTAATCTTGATTATAATTTATAATCTATTTAAAATGACGTTTAGAGGTTTTTAGTTATTTAAATTCATGAATAAATGATTGAGTCCATTACATGTTTTTATAAAACATAATTGTCTTAATATTGTTAACTACACTGTATTAAATTCATATTACAAAGAATAATAAGTACTTAAAATCATTTTTTTTTTTTTTTTATTTCATCTTAAACTATTGTTCTATGCATTATAAAATCAAATCATCACAAGTTTGGTGAGTTACATTTTTACTTTATTGAACTACAATTTATACAACTAAATAGTAGTAACATCTTATATAATCATAACTTATGTAGTTAGTCACATAAAAGCTATACCCAACATATACATCTGAAACTTAAATGAAAAAATGAAAAAAAAGTTAAGCGTAAAAGTATAGATGTTACACTATAAATATTTTATAAAACAATGTAAGATATTCATTATTTTTCCAAAAAATTGCAATTATTTTAAGTAAATGAAAAATAAATAAAATCGGTATTACCGTATTATAAATTTTATTCCCAATAATATAGTAATAACTTATATTCAGTATTATAGTAATACGGCTATCTAAATTTTAAGCTTGAACTGGAAAATTTTATTATATACATACAACTAAAACAGTATAAAATATCGTAAATCCGTAGCAGGTTAAGTATATAAATAAACTTATTGGAATAATTTAAGCTCTAGATTAAGGAATCAAATTTGCATTTGTAACCAAAACTCATAAAAATATAATATATATAAAATCATTTACTTATATATGTAGGTCAACACTTCTATGTATATTGAAAAATAAAAATGTCAAACCCTGACCAAGTAAAATACAATTATAGTAACAAATGAAAGCTGTAAGAAGTATTTTTTATCATTTGAAGTCGATTGTATTCATCAATAAAATCATACAATACTTAATTTTAGTTAAACGAGTAATGTAATATAAATACCTGTAATATTGTTTGGAACATTGAAAAATTACAACGATAGAAGACTACTTTTTCTCATAAAAATCTTTCCACTCACAAAATTATATATGTTTAAGATAATTTAAAGCTTAGGTTATTCAATAAATTATCATATCATATAATTGCTGTATGAAACTAAAATATAAAAATCTAAGAACACATTATATGTATTCTTTAATATTATACACAACTATATTAATAAGAAAATATTTTAAAAAAAACATTATCAGTACAAAATTGTTTCGGATAATTAAAAAACAATAATTATAAATAGTTTCATCGTCTAATCTTACTTAAAATTTACTCTAATTTTCTATTAATTATTTATAAATTATTTACAATAATCAGTTATTTAAGACAACATTAATAATAAATAAATATAGGAACAATATTAAGTAATGTGCAATTATCTATTTCCGTACTAAAACTATATATTGCACTAAATGATTATAACAGATGACGATATCTGAACTATACGAAAATATTATATCTCTTTTATTTTTATTATTCATCAGATTTACAACACTAGAGTTGAGAATACAAGATCCACAAATGAAAAAAAAAACACGAAAAGGAGAAGATAAAAAAAGTATTAGCTTTTCCAAACCTTGATGGCGATTAATCTTGCGGTGGATTTTTCACTTCACGTCCTTAATGTCATTTTCGTCGACTAATTGCCCAGTCAAATGGCTCGATTTGTAATGTAAATCCTGACCTACACCCTATCTTGCAAACTAACATTAATAAATGTTGGCTTTAGCCCCCTTAGGCAACTACGAAAGATCACGACAGTCGACAAAAAGTACACATCATTATTTATTTTTTTATTCGCTTGACAGAAAATAACGACTGTGGTTTGGACAAGTGTGAGTAGAGGGAGGGAGTAATAGTGGTGAAAATGAAAGCCAGATATATTTTTTAAATGATTATTAGTGATAGTCTATGGTGTATTCATCAAATTTAATACAAACGCTTAGAAATGTCTCGTCTTTTTGTTTGATAGTTTTAGTTTTTTTTTTTTTTTGTATTCTTTATAATACCTCAGTAAACAGCACAGAGTCCATTTTGTGGTACTCGAAATGGACATTTTTCATGTAATATGCAAATATTAGCGTCACAAACCACGAATACAATCCACCCATAAAATATTTTATAGCCAAAACTCTGAGAAATGTATTAAAAAACACAAAAGACTAATCTAACCTATATAATACAATAGCGACTATTCTTTTGAGCATAGTGGCAGAAATAAATAATCATAAAACATACAAATGTTGTAAACATATATAATACATTTATAATATCAAACATATAAATATAAATGTATTACCATATACATTGTAATACATCTTAGGTTTTAATAAATTATTTCAGATTAATGTATGTGGCCATAAACACCCAAAATAAGACAAGTAAGAATAATAATTTACTAATACTAATAAGGACAATCTACAAAAGAAAGTTTCTTTGTATAAAATTAGAATGCAATTTTCTCGTCACAACAATTGCATTTATACTCTCGTTGAAATTAATCATTTGTTTTGATGTATTTTATTATATTCTGCTACATTTTGTATTCGATAACGGAATGAGAATTATAAAATTTTTAACTTTAAATACTCAAGACTAGTTAAACTTATATTCATTGAATACAATGCGGTGATTATTCACCGGATTTTACTTTTATCAGAAAAGTGATAAATTTATTACAAAATAATCTACATTGTGTATAAATGTACAAGTATTAAACATCTAAATTGGCTTTATTATTGACTTGCATAGAACTATAAAATAAAAAAAAAATATTAAGCACAATTTCATCTTACTGTAAGAACTATCAGACTTCTTTTTACGTGTATTAATTATCTAGGATATCTTAACAAGCTAATTAAATATTATACTCGTACGTAAATTAAAACTGAAGTATAAAAATCTTTTTACGTCAATATTAAACATTTATTAAGAATTACTTAATTATGAGTTATGACAATAATTTAAAAAAACTATATAAGACTTTTCTAGTACTTTATTACTTAACTTTAAAAAAAAAAAAAAAAATTTAGTAAAAATTAATTTAAAATTAAATAATTTGTGAATAATAATGAATGAGGAGAAATTAATAGTCTTATGAAATGAAAAACTAGAAAAAAACATTCCTACTAGTCTTTTTTGTTTTTAAAACTTAAATCAGTCATTAAATTTTGCAATTAAAAAATAATTTATGACTGAATTCAGATATAAACACTCTTCTTGATATCTCTTTTAAAAACTGTTGTTAATGAAAATTTCATCTAACTTTGAGAAACTACAAAGAAAGTTAAGACTTAATAATTTAAAATATTTCAGTTAATATATTAGTACAATATATTTAATACATATGACTTCCAGCTGAAATTTTTTTATTAAACTCTTTTTAAATTTAAAAATACAAGAAAGTATCTATTCAGAAGCTTTTAAGAGTAATTCATCATTAAGTACGCCAGTTTCATTACTAACTATAATAATTGTGTTAAATTTTATTATAATAAAAATATTACCTATATAATATATTTATCTAAATATTATAAATTGATTTTTCCAATAAAAAATTTGTTATGCTAAACTTAGCATTTTATTAAAATATCATTTTATATTATTACATGAACTAATATTCATTATTATTATTATTCAACTTAATTAATATAACCTACACACGGTTAACGTGTTAAAACTTCTCTAAATATTTTTAAAACGTCATTTTCTATATTATATAAATTATTATAAATATAATATTATAATATACGTTATGGCAAAAGGTATCTATATTTTAAATATTTTTACTATAAAATGACTTTAAAAAGAATTTGTGTTAATTTATTTAACTTATTAAATAACAAATACAAATATTATCATAAATAAATCAAAAAATTGAAAACCGATAATTCAAAACATCTACTAATACCTAGAAAATAATAATAAAAATACTTTATGGAAATTTAAAAGTCCCCAGGTTTATTCATTTTTGAATTATAGTATACACTAAAAACAAATTAATTTTAAAATCCACAAAAAAATGTAAATATTCAAATATTAAATATAAATATGATGAAATTATTTATAAAATTTGTTTTAATTTGTAAAAAATCAAATTACTTTTGCTTAGTCTAATGTTTAACTGAAATATATATTTTGATTTATAAGATAATATATTCTAATACCTATATTGTTACATTTTCAACGAAGTCATTTTATGACTGATTATTGATGTTTTTCGTGTTTTGAGAAAACAAAACGTAAAATGAAAAATGACACATATGAAGTCATAATAAATCTAAATAACAATAAAAACACATTATTACACAACGTACATTTATTTGATAGATACAATTGTACATTATTCCTTGGTATTTTTATTTCTTTGTTTATAATCCAAAAAAATATAAAATCATATTAAAATTATGGTACTTATTGAAAACTAATGTAAAAACAATTACAAAAATGTGTAAAATTTATATTACAAATGTTATGTTTATCATTACAGCAATTTAATTACAAATATTGAGCATGCAATGCAATTAAATATGATAATTGATATAACATAATCGGATTGGTAATTACATGAACCTTTTGATGTCAAACCGTCTTGCAAAGCTAATCCGTTCGCTGAAACAAAACATATTCAAATATATAAAATAGTATATTCACATATTAGTCATTAATATATTTAATAATGCTTAAACAAGTAATGAGAAAAGTATACCTTAAATTATTTATTAAATATAATAGGGATATACAAACAAAATTGATTGTAATTAAAATTATTTAATTTTTTTATATTGTTGGGTGACTTGGTTGTCTCTTAAGTAAATACTGAACATAATATATTTACATAACAATTAATGCTAATTAGTTAGATATCACATAAACATTAAACACTGGACAGGTGATATAACAATTTATTAAGTATCGTATTCAATATTTATTACATTTAAATTATGTATTAAATTATGTTATTTTAAATGTGAGAAGTATCGGAAATATTTTACTTCCGACTACGATATTATTTTTTATCGTTCAATATTCGATTTAAATTTTCCACTTCGTCAAAATTTACATTATATTGCGAAGTATAACAATTGTGATTTAAACAAGTACCTATATTTCTCTTCATTGTCATTAATCCATCGTGTGAATGGCAAATCAACATTTAAAATTACAGGTGACGTAATAATGCTGACGAGTTGACAAATACATTATTTGGGTATGAATATTAATCCTTAAATCACGACATATGCAATTTTGACATAGCTATAACAATAGCATCGGAATTATATACTTATTCGTATATATTATAATAACTAATCTGTGTTTAGTATACATGTATCAATCCACACCATATAATACATTTTGGTTAACATCACCCAACCGCTGAAATAACTAGAATTAATATTATGCAAAATGGCCGAAACGTTAGTACTAAGACATAACTACAGACTATGTAAATATTATGACTAACATATTATCGAGTATTTAATAATATATTATAAATAATACATATTTATGTATTAAATATATAAAATATCAAATGCCATTTAATTTTTGTGTTAATTCTAAAATAAGATCTATACCTACACCAAGCATACCTAACTTCAAAAATAATAACAATAATATTTGTATAAACGTTTGAAAAAATATTTTAATTATCTTAATAAGTTGGTTTTTTTTTTTTTAATTTTAATTTATTCAATTAATTTAGCTACTTCATATTTGTTTAGTCCAATTAATTTTTGATTATTTTGTCTAAAAGTATTAGGTACATAATATAATGTTTACCTGGTGATATAACATGTAATGTAAAAGTGGTAGAATTCATATTGCCAGATTTGCAAGTGTACTTTCCAGAGTCAGCTTTATTAACGCTAGCAAGTGTTAAACGACTGGCGAAAAAATTCGACGATCTATCCGTCTCTACACTCAAACTTCCCCTGCGGTCCTATAAAAAAATAAACATTTTTGATTTTAAGAGAATTTGATTTAGACTGTATTTTCTTCAAAAATATACATATCTAAATATACTGATTTCCATATTAATTAATACATGAAAACATATTTAAATGCATCGTTAAGTTAACTGCTATTATAATATTTTTTTTTTTTTGTATTGATAATATTGAACTCCTAATTTAATTTAAAATATATGAAAAAAAATGTTCAAGTAGATTTCATAATAAAATTGATTTTAAAATATTTATCAGACACCAACTTAATATGCAAGCTCTCGTGACATACATTTTTCAACTGTCGTCTGTATTAAATCCCTTAAAATAATCAGAATTAAACAGTTAATGTGTATAGAGTAATGGACAAGTTGACGTATAAAATTAGCCAAAAATGTAAATCTCAAATACATTCATATAAGTAGGTATATTATCATATATATACAATTATAATATATCAAAAAATACGTTTAAGAAAATAATCGAAGTGATTTGGCTGGAAGAAATTAAGTGAAGTGATTCAATACCATTCTCAGTTCTCGATTTCGCAATAAAAAAAAGGTTAGGTTCCACTTTCTCACAAAATAGTTTTATTTTAAATAAATATAAATTTAAAACTAATCGTACGTAGAAAAACTTTTCATGTATTCTCGGTCGCTAAAATTAATATTATTTCAGTGCTAGTTATGAATCATAATATTTGAACAACGACATTAGGCACAGCTTATAACGTTTAACTAATGAATAAATCACAATTTTTGTTAAAAACTGTATAAACTTTTTAAATGTATTATCGTAGTTAAAAAGTGAAACAAATTTCCAAAAATAAATAAATTATAATTCTAATTCTAAATATTTTGACGTTCAAACAAAACCACATTTAATCCTAAAAAAAAATGTATGTCTTATAGCATTACTGTACCATTGTATTATATCACTTAGGTACAACAATATTTAATTTAAATTAACAAAATACGTTGATTTTTTTCAACAAGTAAGTAACATTCGTTTCTATATAGAACGTCATTGTGAAATAACTATAACTTGATAGCAACCTTAACTAATTACTAAGAGTCTAATAAGAAATATAATTTAATAATTTTACGCTTCCATTGGTAGATAATATAAATCATATCATATAAAAATACAATTTTTCACAAAAAAAGGGATAAATCGTATTATAATATTTAATATACGTTATATTATCATATTATATATAAACCATGTATGCAAAGATACATAAGATATTATATTTATTGTGGTAAAATAATATACTTTACTATCAAAAAATTAACAATAACTATTAGACAATATTGTAATTATATTTTTAATAAACTAAAAACATAGTTTCTCTGCAAAATAAATCATTAATAACAATAGATTTTACTTTTGAATAATAATTTCATTATTTAATAAAAATTTAAATTCCCTATGATCTATAGTGAGTTCTGAGTATAGTAATTCATGGAATAAGATACTGTGCCTATTCGATGTATTTGAATTCAATGATAAATTAAATTTATTTGAGCGGAGAAGTTATGTTAGCTTCTATTTCTAAAGGCATGTTATAAGTACTTAATTATTTATTTATATTACTATACGTAGTTTATTTTTCTATTTATATAACGGTATTTGTTGAACTAACTTTTACTAAAAACAGTACATATAGTATACTATTTGATAGTATAATATTACATGATACTATAATATAATTGTTATGAATTTATAAGTCAATACTACGTACCCTCATTTTAATTTAAAAATAGCTTCGAGTAATGAATAGTTCATAATAAATCTAATTATGTGGAAAATTTCAAAATATATGGAAAATAATAGTTTAAGCAACTGTGAAAAATTTTAAATCATAAAAATAATTATTATTTTTTAAATGACAACAAAATAAGTAAAATAAATAATTATTATTATTTAAATATCTGATTTCATAAAAATAAATCTATAAAAATATACATATAAACCAATTGAAAACCATTTACTTACTAAATTGTAGAGCTTTTTGACAAAACAAAAAAAATTATTGCATAAGTTTATAAAAAATTCAAATTAAGTCAACAAATGAAAATGTCTATAAATTTTTTCTATATTCTGTTTTAACAAGAAAGTAGCAAAACCAAATTGGTAACACCTCACAAAAAAAAAAATATATATATATATTTATAATTTGTATACTGTATGCATACTATAGTATGTAACTATGCATAACAAAAAAATAATTAAAACTTTAATTCCAAAGTATTAATTAGATACATATTTCTATAAGAAATCACTTTTTAAGTTGAAGAATGAAGAATTTTTACAGCTTCAAGTGTCCATAAAATTTAAAAACCAACACACCCGTACACTCTCACATCATTATAGAAATGTAAAACAATCCATTCATCATTCCATTAAAAAATTTAAAAATGGTAATTTAAAATAATAGTTATCCGATTTTATTAATTATTATATTTATATTAAACAAATTTTGTTTATATAAAATATTATGTGCTTAAGAAAAAAGTATTTGTCACTGGGGACTGAATGAGTAATTTGAACATATTTAATTTATTATATCTAACATACCTCCTATTAAACAAAAGAAAATAGATTTGTATTAAAAATAATTTTAATATTAAGATGATATTATAACTAAAAATGTTATAAGTATTATTTAAATTTTACAAAATACTATTCATATAATTAATTTAATTAGCAATAATTGATTTCTTTATTTCTTATATATCTACATTTACACATATATTTGTGTACCTATTTATGAATGTTGTGTTTACTTTTGTTCCCGGGAAGTATTCCATTTTCAACAAGATTTTGCTCTGTATCTATACCCGTATAGATTTAAATTCTTATCTAAATCACTATATTTTATGAAAAATGTAAAAATTCATCAAGCAAATTAAACAATAGTACCTATATACATTATAATTTTTTGGGAGAATTTATTTTTAATAATAACATCATTCTTGAGAAAAAAATATATGCAATTTTTTACATTATTAAGTAGAAATAACACTTAAGGAAATTGTGTATGTATTTTTTTAACTTTATAAAAATGAAAGTGGAATTCTTTTCAGTTAATAAATTATTTTGCTTTTTTCTCTGCAACTACATTTTTTATTTTAAAGTTCCCATGTATATGATAAAACAATTTAATTAAATTCTAATTTTTAACAAGACATGATAATATACAGAACTCAATTGCATACAAATATTTAACATAATATAAAATAACTATATTTACAATACCCAACTAATACGTAGTTGAATCTTACTATTGTAGATTTCATATTTAAAAGTGCTTTCAAATATTGTTTAATAATTAAACAGAATATAGGTGAATTTAGGTTTCAATAAAAATTAAATTCATTTTTATCCCTGTATTTTGTAATTTTAAAATGTATATCATTTCCAAGACTATGTATTACATTATCTTTCATATTTTAAAATTTAGTTTATAAATAAAGCTATATTATTATGTTTTATTTTCATGCGCAAAGTGAAAATTTAAAATTTTATTACGTCATTTGTCGATTATACTCTATCAAAAAGCATTAACGTTTGATTTGAACATTTCTAGTAGTGAACAGATGATTCTTATTATCAAACTCTCTGACCCAGATGTTTCATATATCTGATGAAATCCCTGATCCCGAGAAATCGTGACACGTACACCATATAGCCAAAGCCAAAATAAGATGAGAAAGTGCATCATCAAAGTATTAGCTGTATATTGTATTACGGCTGCTATTTCATTTAATTTCGTCTGCGTGTTCGCTTTGTCGCATTTTGATAAGAATATATACAAATATTCAATTACTTTTAATTTTACTTTTTCTTTACCTTTATAAAAAAAAACATGCATTATTAACATCATAAATGCTACAAATTTTCGAAACAAACTGAATAAATTGATTCACTGTTTTGAGCCTATATTATAATACTAGGTACGTGTTAGTCCCAAAGGCAACTATGCGAGATTTATGGCGATAAGCTTTAACCGTATCATTTCTCGTTCAGAATGTCAGTTTAGAAATGATTAATAGACTTTAAAATACAGAAAAAGTTGTCCGGTTGGTATCGAGCTCCCGTTATATGTATTATGTATTATAAATCCGATTTTTATATTTTGTCACTTTTTCGATGAAATCAATTATTTTAGAATTGCATTATTTTTACCTAAAAAATCACATTTAAAAATATTATGCCTGTTATAACTGTTATAATTTCTACTTACTGTTTGAAATGTTCAACCATTTAAATACAGTTTTAAAGTCAAAAAACGTATGTCTGCTGTATATTAGGCTTTGAATGTATCTCATCATTGAGTAGAATAGGTGTTAAATATGAATTTAATGATAAACCATTTCATTCAAAATATGGATTCTAAGCATAATAGTGGAAGGTACCTAATTTTTAAATATATGTATTACAAGTATTTCCTATAGATTAATATGTTTACAAAAACATCACATTTAAGTGCATACCTAACTTATACGCAAGGCATTACTGTGTACTTATCTATATTTGTAGAATAAAAATCTTAAAATACGTTTAAATATTCTGAAAAGTAAATTATGTCTAAGATATTCTAATATAAACAGTTTATGAAAATGTATCAAGAATACGATTTTTGAAATACAACTATTATTTTAGTTCAAATGTGATTTTAAATAAATATATTCACGTTTTCTTTCAATTACTAAAAATAAGATAAGTAGCAATTTTTTATTTATAATTTTTTTAAATACAAAAAAAAAATTTAATTTTCTGTCATAAATTATTTTCAATATTGAATCAAATTTTAAGACAATCTAAAATACGTGGAAATCTAAACTACGTAAATACATACGAGAGATAAATATTAAAATGTAGAATATTATTGGTTTATTTAAATTAAAAAAATTACAAACTTTAACATTTGATTAAAGTAAATAAACCTTAAAAAAATAAGGTATAAAAATGTATTGAAGCTCTTTTAAGTTTATTAAGATATAAGATATTTTAAAAATATTAAAACAATAGATAACTTATTCAAATTATAATATCTACGTTTAATAATTCACAATACCGTTAATTAATAATGTTATGAAACTTAAACACGTAATAATATATTATGCAGACATTTATTATTATTACTGTTATTGTTCGATTATATCCAATTAAATACATTTGGCGTAAAAGAGTATTTGTAATAAGAGCATTAAAACTTCCAGGTGGATATAGAAAACTTAGATTTCTTTTATAACGATGTTGTGTTTTTATGATAACTGATTTCCAAAAAAAAAAAAAAAAAAAATGTACAATCTTTTGATAATAATGTGTGGATGTTATTTTGAGAGCGTTAGGATCTCAAAATTCTCATTATTTTACAAAAGAGTCACTACAAAAAGAACCAAAGGAAAAAGTTAAACTTACGGTTAAACTATGTAGGATGCAAAGGCTTATGTTTGAAGTAGTTTTACAAATGCAATAATTAATTGTTTTCGTATTTAAAAGACAACATGACTATAACATACTAAAGTAACCTTCCTGAAGTGATTATTCTCATGAGATTAAATTCTCATCTGAAACGAGCAGAACGAGAGTAATTTTTAGAATAATTGTCCACATTTGTTTTTAAATTTAATTGGAACAATATGCAAGTACGAGTTTTTTTTAAAAATGTAGTAAAAAAAAAATTGGTTTAATTACGTGGTTACGATAAATAACTATGATGATAAATAATTTTAATAAGCATGACTAACGTAGCGAATAAGTTACCCATTGGTAATTCCTATAATTTAATTATTTATTTACTAGTTCAATCATTATTCTAGTTGCATTATAGCAAAAAAATTGGTTTAATTACGTGGTTACGATAAGTAACTATGATGATAAATAATTTTAATAAGCATGACTAACGTAGCGAATAAGTTACCCATTGGTAATTCCTATAATTTAATTATTTATTTACTAGTTCAATAATCATTATTCTAGTTGCATTATAGCCATTGAGGAAGGCTATCGGGAATTGGTAATAAGAGAAGTAATATTTTTTATTAAAGAGTTAGTTTTGTTTAATATTTCAAAGCAATATATATTTTAGGCAAGCTAAGATTGGGAAGAGTTTGGATGGATTAGAAAGCGATAAAATTTGCTTTAACTAGATAAGTAAACTTACGTTTATTGTATAATGTTAGTTGATTACAGCGGTATTATTTTGTATTCTATTATGACACTCATATTCAAACGTAGGTTAATCTACTTAATCAAACAATAAAATAATATATTATTATAACTTATTTAGGTTATAAATGCATTTATTATGTAGGTGCGTATATCGATTTATTCACTAAAAATAATACAAAGGATAACTTCAATATTAATAATAAATTAGAAAATTCTCTGCTAAGTTTATTAATGGCAATAAAATTGTTTTTAGTCACGGAATAATAAATAAATAAAATAATATCCTCATTTCATTTACGACCAACGTACTCATCATAATTCACATCCAAATCATAATTTTCCTCTCCGTCCTTTACTATATTCGTAGACTGCAAAACATATAAAACTGTATAATGACAATATCGTAATAGCACAATAATCCCAATACGTGATCAATTGAAACGAGTTTATGATTTTCGTCTAAATAAATTACAATTTCAAACGAAATATCCAGTGGATATTAGTCTATACAAGAATCAGATTTATGAGCGAATATAAAATTCTCCTAAATAGAATTTATACTGTTTTTATTTGTTCTTTAAATTTGTTGAAAAATAAGAGCACTTGAAATCAGTTAAAATAAAAATAATTTATAACACCATGTTTTTGTGTTTTATAAAATCTATATAAAAGTATCTGCACTTGCCACGATGTTATTTTATCATGTGGTGAGCTCAGTATAATGTATTTCGTAAACATTATACGCACGTATGTATTTCACAAGCCGTTAAAATAGCTTATGAATTATTATTGTCGTTTCAAACGGCAAAAAATTATTTGTCTATTTATTATATTTTATGTTGTTTCTACGTCCGGTAATTTTGACGTGTCGTGTGTGATTTATCGCACGCACATATGCAGTTGAATAAATAAATCCTCGTAGACAGCGTAACGTGTGGTATATGGGTGATTAATAAAGATCGTGTAATTTAATTATTATTACTATCATTATGTCCGTTATTAAACACTATATTATTATCATTGTTATATCTTGTCTGACGGACAAGTAAAACGATCGCTACCGAAGGAATAATAATCATTTTAATCAAATCACGAGATAACGTTTGAATTCCGTTTTTATTTTGAAATTCGTATGCGACATCATCACAATTACCTCTAATAACCTTTTTTATTTTAAAAAAAAATTACCTACCCATACAATGCATTAAGGAATTTTATACAAATTCTCTCTCTTTTTTTTTGACAAAACCACACTTCTAATATATCAGTATAATATAATATCTTGTCCATTTTAAATGTTAATGTCTTACATCGAACCGATGAAATTAGTAGGTACTGAATATTGATAATTGAACAAAAAACATATTTGAATTTTATCTACTTCAGATCGAGCATATGTTTATAAGTTTATAAGTGTTCTCTTAAAATTCGATTCTTTTCTTTCGCTTAAATTTGATTTAAGATGAAAAAATTGAAGTATTTTTAATCAGTGATGATAAAATAAAATTGAAACAATTGAGAAAGTAGATTTTAAGTTAAGTTAACTTTATTACGAATTAAAATGTTTGAAATGTTTTCAGATTTCTTATAACACAATATATATATATTTTTTTTTTTTTGGTTAATGAAAAACATTACTCGTTGACTACAAATTTTTGATGTGTATGCTGTGTAGGAGTATTCCACTATCTTTTTTACACACGATGTAGATATGCATGCTCATGACAACTTACTACGCAAACGTTTGCACGACGCGTACGCCCAAACGTAGACAATTTCCTATATTGAGCTCTTTAAAAACGGTTAGTTTTGAAGACCACTTAAGAATATATTAATTTCAAAGTTGTTTACGACTCGACCGTTCAACATTTTACGTATTCGTTATTATTGCTCTCAAATTCAAGAAAAGGCCCTTTGGTGAGCATAATCGACCGTGCGTACCATTATCGATATGAGTTTGTCGCCGTGATACCATTGAATACTTTGACGGCTCTGATCGACCAGACCAATCCTACAGGTGAATGTTATCGATCCACCCGGTGTCATTCGCCTTTCCAGAGGCTCGTAGTTGGATGTCTTCGACTGCTGGTCGATGACGTCTGACTGTTGATCGCCGTCGTCTGACAAAATAAAAGACAGAATAACATTTTTATTTGATTACAAACAACAAGAAAAACGTCAATCTAGTAATGCATAATTGTTTATTTTATACACTAAAACTAAAACCAAAAATGGACACGCTCATTGCAGATCGCTCAGCACATAATATATTAAAATAAATTATAACCATAAACATATGATAGATGATATATTAAAAATGATATGACATCAATATCTGTTATTGTTATAGGTTTTTTTTATTATTATTATTATTTTAGTTGTAATTATTTAAGTAATCGTATCTCGTGGGCGTAAAAGGACAGAGAAGAGGTCGAAAAAAATTTATTTTTTTTGTCGTCATTTCATTTGGATTACAATTAAAACAACGTAATACGGGCATTTATCAAAATGTGTTTCCTTCATACGTACCTACTACCTACTACACAGGAATTATTTAAAACTGTTAAACCGAGAATCCACGAGTACCTACTACTATTTACTGTTCTAAATATATAATAATAAACATTTAGGTACCATAACTACCAAAATAAATAAGACCTGTGGTATATAAATGGTCTTGTAAATGTGCATAACACTAGGATTATAAAACGAGAAAATTTTATTTAGTTTTTCATAAACGCTAATTTAATTTTTAAATAAATGTGTAAAAATAAGTCAAATATAGTATAATATACTTTAGTGATTCTGTTTTGTTACGACTTCACAATTCATAATACAATAAAATATTCTACAGAAATACGAACAGT
This sequence comes from Aphis craccivora, assembly GCA_009835225.1. Lineage (NCBI taxonomy): Eukaryota > Metazoa > Arthropoda > Insecta > Hemiptera > Aphididae > Aphis > Aphis craccivora. The sequence continues at coordinate 100,851 of VUJU01000435.1, forward strand.
TTATTTTAAGCAAATTACTTTCTAAGTCAATATGGGTACATTATTCTTAAAAAAATTAGTACGCCTGTTAAATAAGTTTCTCAATACAATAAATATTGTATATTAACGGAAAAAAAACAACATGATTATTTTACTAGAAAAATATCAATAGGTATAACGATTTAATATCATTTGACGGTTATTGATATTAATGAAATAGAATCTTATAAAGTTATACTATACAAACAAGTCGTTTAAAGTAGCAATAATCTGTCAATTTATATACTAAAACTTGAAACTTAATATTAAATTCATTATTCTTAAATTAATACATTTTTAACAAATAAACAAAGTTTTGTGTGCATGTTTAAACATTACTAAAATACCTACATAGAATAACATAATTTATGACAAGTTTGTCAGAAAGCATGAAAATCGTTTTACTTTATATAAATAATTTTAAATTAGTTTCATGACTATGCATATATTATGGTTATTAATTTCACTAAGAAAATAGAAAATTTGGAGGATGATAGTTTAATTATACAAAAATAAGAACAATTATAAGAAAGTTAATATATACTTAAGTGAAAAAAAATATCACAACTTTTGTATAAAAAAATATTTATTATCAAGCCTCGATACTTAGGATTTTAAGGAGTATAAAAATAAACTCCACTTACTTCTATTTTTTAAATGTTATAAAATACTTGGGGTAACAGAATCAACTAAATTAAGAGTTTAATATCAATGACAATAATGTGTATCATGATATATTTGTACATAGACATATCATAGCCAAAAGCATATTCGAATGGTACCATATTATTCCATCGTTAATGGATCGAGATATGTTTAGCATAAATTTAAACACAAAACCAACCATAAGCCGTTTAAGTTCCATGATTTATTTATACTACCCGAGCTGGAATTCGTATTTTAAGCTTAAAATATAATTTAAAACGTTATATTTGGCTATACAATGATACTAGATCTTTATATTAAAAAATACCTTATAAAAATATTTATTGGTTTTATACATAAAATATTTTGTAATATAAAACAATTTTTATCGAGTTTTGAATCCATGTTAAGTATAAATTATTATTTAACTTCCATTATTGAATAAAAAAAAAGGATAAAGATAAAAAAAATAATCTATACATGTTAGTATTATAGTGGTTGGGACTCGATATAATAATATGTTATAGGTACCTATATAGTATATAAAAATCTATGTAAAATTTCGTTATTTCTTAATTCAATAATGTATATCTTATTTTTTTAAAAGGGATAATGTGCACAACTTATTTACTGTACAATAGTTATCGAATATATCACGTCATTGATTAAGTGTCTGCCATATGTGTTTATAATATATGGATATTTAAATCTAATAATATTCAACGATTGTATACAGAAAAAAAATATTTTACTTTTAACTACATCACTACTCTGAAATATCAATTAGATTTACTTTCCTACCAGAAAAGTTATCTAAATCGAAAATCTAAGAATTATACAAAATTATGATTAATAAACACAACAATTAAAAAAAAAAACACACACACACACACATAATTATAGTATAACCAATACATTATCAATTCGCTCAGGATCTAGAATATGATCTATTAACACGTAATTGTATACTACAATATGACAATTGTATATTATATTACGTACCTATCAAAATAATCAAATGACTTAATTACCAGATATCTGTACTTATTTTATAAACCTCCTATATAAGTATAGTTTAAAATGTATAGAAACTAAATATCAATAATAATAGGATCTGTTTACATACAATGATATTATGTCCAATCTTTCAAATTTCTTTCGTACAAGTAAAACTTTTAAAAACTTTTTATGTTTTGTTTTAATATTTAAGCAATCGTGGAATTTGTAGTAGGTATTTGAATTTTGAACTGTATTGACAGATTGTCTAAAATTATATTCTAAAAGCTACTTATAATTTCTTTATTTTATTCCTTTACAATAAAAATGTAATATTATAGGGTCTCGTACAGGCTATAACTACGTCAAAAATAAACCTTATTATGAATATTTTTATATCGCAAAATAATATGACTATAACTAGCAACGTTATCCTATTGAAATAAGACCTTTACCTTCGTTGTATTAAATTTTAGTTTTTGTAATGCATTTAAGGGGCATCACGTGCACGGGGTCTTTCGAATTATATGTAATAAAAATAACGAGGACTGCATTAGGTCATTGTGTAATCCACAACATTTTTCGTGTCATAAATGATCATGTATGTATCCCAGCATGAAATATTACATATTGCGGTTCCAATTATTTTGTAATTCATTCTTTCCGTACCGTATAGTAGTGGTTTTTCACCAGCCAGTTTATTTCAAAATTATTTTTACTATACACACTTTGCCGAATTATAGTAGTCCAGCATGTCGGGTTAAGAATCTTCTATTTTATGTTTTCAAAGTATACCTAATTTAGCTGTTTTACATTTTTTTTTTCAATATCTATTACATGATTTACAATTCGAAATTCACATCACCAGTGCAGAATTTATTATTTATTATTAATCGAATTAACAACATATCTTGTTTAAACATTATTTCCCCTAATAAATAAATTGTCCAATGTTTAGTAAGATAGAATGACAAATGTTAGGTATACTAGTTTCAGTTATATAGAATCGGAGACTTTAGAGTCTCGTCGTCGACTCTATAAATATACATCCATAAATAATGTCTCTAACTTACATTATAATATTACACTTCTTAGATCAATGTAAGTACTTAGTAGTGGTATAAATAATGTATGTACATGGTTCTATATAGGATGATTCCAGACTAAATATTATGTATAATTTTTATTTTTTATTTTATTCTTAGGTCCCTACTTTTATTATATAAAATATTATAATTTAATGGTATAAGAATTTAATTATTTAAATCCTAAAATAAACAATTGTTAGTGTTGTAAGAAGAAAAAATATGATATGATCACCTATAATAAATAAAATAGAAAAATCAATAATTTTTAATTCAGATTATAATTTATATTATCATTTTATCATACTTCAGTGAATATAATAACACTATAGTTCAAAACTCATTTAAAAAAAAAAAAAAAAAAAAAAAACTGCAGTGAAATATAAGAATTTTATAATATTAGCTACGGAACTCCCGAAAAACGACTTTTAGTTAAATAATAATAATAATAATAATATAATATAATAATGTATTATTTAGAGGAAAATAAAAAGTAGTAAAGAAAGAAATTGCACCACTCTGTAACTTTTTAAAAAGTAAACTATCTGCTCATTATTTTGAATACCATTTAATTCAACAAATTGTTTTTCTGTTTTGTGATATGAAGTCAATAAAAATAATGCCAAGTTCTTATAATCACTGTTTGTTTTAACTTTTGAAATAAAATACAACAGAACACTGAATCAAATTTTTTTCTTTAAGTTAAAGTAAACTTTTGTAATTCTTTCTACCTTTTTTTACACATTATAAACAGTCATAGAAACTCTAGAGATGGTATGATCTGTATTTAAAACACGAAAACTAAATTGAGAATAAAATGAAAATCACAGTTTTATTAGTTTATAAGTAATTGTATAACTTGCTTATTTTGTTTTTATTTAAAAAAAAAATAATCTTATCAAAGTTAGAGTATTATATTTTAGTAAATGGATGAAAATAATAAATGATCAATAATGTTTTACAACTAAATTCCCAATAGTGCAATTGTTATAAACAAGCAGGTACTTAAACTTAATTCATCATTTCACACTTCACATATTAAACATATAATAATTTGGTAGAACTAATAAAAATTCTAGTACTTGGGCTACTTTTTAAGTGTGATATTTATAGCTATAATATACATTATATAGTTAATTTAATTATATATATATATATTTAATTTATGTACCTACTACCTATATATACCTATAATTTATTTATTTTTCGAATCAGTTACATATCAAATCAAACAAAATACATACTTTTAATTCCAACAATTTCCATAATTCTATATTTTGGTTTATGATTTTATTAAACCAAAAGAATAGTAACTAAGTCATTCAAATATTACTATAAATATATAAATGTTCTTATACACGAATTATGGGGTTATGTAGTAATTTGTGATCACTTGTTTAGTTCTTTGAGTTTAATAAAGATAGTAAGAAAAATGTTGTACACTATTGTATATTAAATAATTACAATAAAGTTTATCAAAATCAAACTGCTTATTATTAAAAAAAAAAAATGTATAAACATTTTTGTATTCGACAATATGAATTCAATACAGTTTACTATTATATATTGTATTCAAATATTTGGAAATAAACAACAATTTTGAAATTGTGTATAAGTTATGACTTATAAATATGAATTTTTGAAAACAATTTTCCAATCCAAACTTCATGATTATATCTTTCTATAAGACTTAAGCTAATATCTAAGATCATGAATTATAATATTAATTTAAATAAACCAAATTCAAATCAGCAACAGTTTCAAAAGTTAAAGGTAAATTAATGTATTCTTTGATTTTTACAAAAAGTAAAATGTAAGAAAAAGGCACTTCCAGTTTACTTATTGATTTTAACTAAAGCTGCAATCATTATAAATTTGTAATAACAAAAATATACAGCCATAAATAGTTTTAAACGACTTACTAGAACATTATAGTGATAAATTTGAGAATTTTGGTACAAAAAAAAAATGAATATTTATTCATTGTGTGATAGTCATAATATAATTTTAGAAACAAAAACATAGTTCATTTTAATAATTGTATTTAAGTTCCACATAACACTTTTGTAAAAACCTACAAAATGCTACTTTTTAACTAAAAACTATAAATCTTTTAAATTGAACACTTAAAACTGCTAGAACTTAAAAATTGTACTTCAAATATAAATTTTTGAATGTAATATCATTAATTAAAATAATAAAACATAATATTTTTAAGTTCACTAAAAATGTGTGTATGTATTGCAGTTATTTAGATAATTTTTTTAACGTCTTATATAGACTGTGTAACATACAAATTATTTTTCAAAGATTAAATAAAATTATATGTATAAATAAAAATGGATTGAAGTTTTTTAAATTTTAATTGCTATAAAATATAAATTCAATTATATTTTTATATTATTCACTTTGTTGTAGATATCAAAATTTATAAATATTATATAGTTACTAATAAACATTAATATTTACTCTTATTTTTATTGCCGTAGAAATAAAATGACGATGTATCTGATGCTTAAATATAAACGTATAATTTATATTTATTAGAGAATTTAATTTATTTGTCTTTCTAAACAATTATATTGTTTATTGTTTTCACAATATTTATTTATCTAAATTTAATAAAATACCTCGATTTAATTTTCATTATAATATAATATGTATAGAACTTACAAAAATTATAATATGTATAAAACTCTTTTGATCTTGTTTAGAATCTCGATGTATATAATAATATGAAGATATAATATAGGTACAAAATCATCTTGCTCAATGAACTTCAAGGAAATTAAACGTATACAATTTTGTATTATATGTATAAAGATAAAATAGACACTAGCACTACCATCATAGTCATACATGTGAAGAATAGTTCCTATATAGGTTCTGTTACTGAAAAATGTATTTATACATTAATTAATTTAAAAATTATAATATATTCTTCTAAAAAAAAACCCAAATACTTTAAAAATCGTGAATATTTTTTAAAATTATAACTATTAACACCTAGCATAAAACTATAGCCACTACAACTCAATAAACTAAATAATAATTCAAAACTAAATTGGAAAGTAATTAATAAATATAAGTTATAATTAATTACGTTTGATAACATTAATGACAAATGTCAAACTTTTATAAATGCATGTACAATTTAGTTTGTTTATATTAAGTACTATTCTTATGTCTGCGTAAAAATAAGTTTAATACAACAAGCGTAACACATAATTAAAATTAAAATATTTAACTCATCATTTATATAAGATCAATTAAATTTATTTCAAAAATTCTTAATGTAATTTAAGTAATTTGAGAATAGGTATGGTACTACAAATAGTAATGCGGGACAAAGTCACTTTAAAAGTCCCATTCCCTCTATATTCCTATTATTATTATATAAATGCATTTAGTTAGGATTCATTCAATTTTTACGATACTTAGATAAATCATAATTGGTCATTGATAATTATCTTATGTATTAAAAATATAAAAATATTACTTTTGAATATTCAAATATGGTAATGCATAAAATATAGTTTTGAAAACAATGTATTCAAGTCTCATAATAGACGCGACTTACCAACGTCTAAATGCAAGAAAAAAAAAGTGGGTAAGTGGGTACCGCTCTGCTGTACATTAGGTACCGTATGGATCATTATTATATATATATAGGAGTGTTAAATTTGAATCCAATGATAGGTATCATTGTATACGAAAAACGATTCTGAAAGGAGATGATTTTTCAACTTAGAATATAATTTCGAATGGTTGGAGAAAGGTGGTTTATGTTATAATGGCCTGAATATACCAGAATTTAAGTTCTTTTATAATTATTATAAGCTTAACTTATGGAAAACCTCGTATTGAATTTTCAACTCTTAGCTACTTATACAAAAATCATTATGAATTATACCTACAAAATAATTTACAAATATTCATGGTTTTGACGAATTTTTGTCAATATTTGAACTTCAAATGCTATTAAAAAAAATTGTGACTATGTATTCTTAAAATTTTGTAATCACTATAAGAATAACTTATGAGGAACTTTGCATTAAATTTTCAAGTATTTTTATAGGGCCAAAAAAATTTTATTGACACTTCAAAAAAATTTTTCAGAAAAATTGAAAATTTTAGTTGTCGAGAGAGAGAGCGATTAAATTGCACCTATTTGAATGTGCCAAAAAAATTTGATCAACACTTCAAAAAAAAGTTTTCAGAAAAATCGAAAATTTCAGTTGTCAAAAAAAGTCAAAATATTTTGAAATTTAAATTACTTAAAGAAAACACGAATCTTAATAACTGGTAAAATTTTCAATTATCTATGACTTATACTTTTTGAATAATAACAAATATTTAATGTCGTTGGAGGATAAATTGTTATCCTTACGCTATTTCCTAAAAATTTAAAATTCAAACGCACTTAAAATTTTTCTATAATGTTGCTACAAGTTTTCTCTATAGATACTTGAAGGAAAACTTATAAAAAATTTAGTGTTGTATTTTTAATCCTTAGTTATAAACACAAAAAATTTAATGATTTTTCAACTAAAAAATTACTTGCAAATGTTCGCGTTTTCGACAGATTTCGTAAAAATTTGAACTATAAACGCTTATAAAAAAAAA
>VUJU01000436.1:0-85982 GCA_009835225.1 Aphis craccivora
ATTATTATTATTTATATTTTTTACACTCGCTTGAGTGTAAGAGCTTGTTGGTGAATTCGGTTCACTTTTACACTTTTTCCATAGGTAGTATTTATATTTAAATGTAGCATAAACGCATAATAATATATCTAAATAACGAAATTTACACTAAAATTATTTCAAAAAATATTAAATCAAATACAAGCTATAATAAACTATTGTAAATAAATACTGGTTTCAGAATAATTATTGTTAAACTGTAATCGTATATAAGATATTATCGGGGTTATAATTATTTTAAAATAATGAAAGGTGTAGTTACTAATTAATATGTTTTTATTATAGTATTTTATGTTAATGAACATTGTAGAACTTTAAAAATTATAAAATTTTTAATTTTAAATTATGATACACGTATAGTCATAAATATAATTTTATATAATTTATATCTATACCAATAACAAAAAAAAAGTTTATCTACGTATTAGCATTCTGCATTAACTTATCAGTTTTCACTATTTTATTAAAAATATAGTGTAAGTCATGTCATACTGCGAAAATTTTTTATTATTTTTATTTACCGATCCAATAGCTTTTAATCTTTTAACAATATGTATCGTATTATAATTATAATTTACAATAGATGTTCTTTTTTAATTTGTTCATAATTTTCATATTTTCTATTTTCTATATTATGGTAATTGTAGGTATTTAAATTTTAAATATATTTATATTGTATGATTATTTTTTTTACATTTCGAAATTCTTGATAAATATTTTATAAAACGGATATTTTATAAGAATAATCATTAATTACTGTAAAGAAATATATTGTTTTAATTCTATATTTACATATTTATTCTAGATAAGTCTATAAAACTCATAATCCATAGCTAATAACCTTCGAACATATGATAAAAAATATCAAACCACTCCCTATTTTTACAGTTATATGTATATTGTATGTTGCAATATGAATTTAACAGTGATAATAATTGTTCTTAATTTCTCAGTGATACAGTTTTGAGCAACTTTGTTGTTTTTTTTTTAGTTTATTTATAATACATATTTATAAAAATAAAAATATTATTTTCCACCAAAATTTCAAGTAGAACTATAACATTTTAAATTTTAATTATAGTTACATTCTTTTTTTTTTTGTACGTATTGATGAGTTATGTATAGTTATGTAAAATAAGTAATTATAGTCTTCGAGTGAAAATGATATTTTTCGAACACTATTCGTATGCGAAATTGGCGTTATGCCATAGAATATTTAAAAAAAAAAATAAACAGCAACAATGCATAATAAACGTGACTGTCATAAATTGTGCAGGAACAAAATTTTTTTGGTGAAATTAATTGTCTATTTAACAAGTACCTTCTCATTAGTCATTATAGTATATTGTATGTTTTGACCTAATATTTATACAAGTGGAATTCATCACTTCATAAGTCCATACTCCATTAATTGCCTATTTTTAAAAAAAACAATTCATGCGACACAAATACTGGTTTTAATGACATACAATATAACACTGTCGAACACTGAATAGAACCTTTAAATGATTATTTCAAACAGCAATGTAGATTATCTATAAATTAAGAATACATAACTTCATGTCTCTTGATTATTTTTTATTTTAAATACAAATAACTTAACACATTTTATGCATCAAATAATTAGTCGTGTGATTTAATAGTATAAAAGATACAAAATGTTTGAAAATATTTTACCAGGTATTATATAAAATAATATTATTGCTAAAAAATAGATATCATCATTTTTTTATTTGAAAATAGGATAATATTATTATATAATATATATAACACAATATAAAATGCAATGTTTCAGAAAAGCGTCGATTATTTAAGATTATAATTGAAAATATGACGGGTCGGCAGATACGTCGTTTGCTATACGGACTGCTGATTTTAGCATTATTTGTTATTGTTATACACAGTGGCCGTACTGCATATTGGTTAGCCAAGGATGAACATTACTTAAGACGGCCGCGTCTCCCCACCGAGGACCAGCTAGATTACAACGAACAACAGGTAGCTTAGAAAATTTTTTGCAGCTCCAACAATCGTTCAAACAATAGCATATAGTTATTATAAAACTATATTGTTGTATACTTGCGATCTTTACCGTATTATTAGTTATCTAAACTTTTTGCGTTTTAAAGATACTATAGTCACAATATATATTATATAATATATATAATTTAGAAATTTACATATCAAAATATATAAATAGACTTTTTTTATTGAATCATAATTTTTATTGTACCAAAAAATAACTTTTATTATTTTATTTTCTTATTTATTTCACTAAATATCTTAGAAACGTTTTAGACAACCAATAATTTATTAAAAAAGTATGCTGCTATAATTTATAATTGATCCAACAATCGACCATGAAAATAATATTGTCAATATTATAAAATATTTTAGTGTCTATGAAAATATTTTCTCTTTTGATAAATATATAAGTATATAATAAATCATAAAAAATAACTTCAGAACAACCATTTTAGTACTCCAATAGTCCAATAATATCTGTTTAGAGATAATAATATATATATATTTTTTTTGGTTTTTCAATCTGGAGATTGGTCTAATGTTTTACAATTAATGACTTCTCCATTTTTCTCTGTCATTCGCCGTATTCTTAAGCTCCCTGTAGGAAGTGACTCCTGCATCCTGCATTATTTGACTAATGTATCTCGTCCTAGGTGTTCCTCTTGATCTTGTACCCTCTATCATACCTTCGATTATTATGCTATATAGTTCATTTCCATGCCTCAACGTATGTCCTATCATCTGCCATCTCCTTCTCTTTATGGTGTCTATCAGTAATAATATAAAACATATAAAAACGTCATTTTTATTGCATGGATATTTAAAGTTTAATATTGAATGACAATAAATTAATACATGTCTTATAAAATGTGTTAATTACATAAAAAACAAATTGATTATATCAAGCAGGGCAAATAGGCCATTTACCCTTACGTTGTTATAACTTTATATAATATATGTAAAAAACAACAGTTAGGTACTTATACAAGGTCATAATAAAGTATGTTTATACAATAAACATACTTTACCTACCTAGCTATCTAAGTACCTATATATATGTTTATTATTTATAAAGTAACTAAAATAAATACGGCCATAAGGATTTATTAATAGGTTAATAAACTAATAATTTATATAAATGTACATATAAAATAAAAATATGTTTACACCTCTTAAAAAAAATGTTATCAAATAGGAATATACCATTACATTTGTTTTTCTTAGCTTTAAAAATGTTTATTCTGAGTGTTATTGATATAGAGTAATTTCTAAATATCAATTTAAATTTACAGAACCTACAATATTTGGAATCACCAATTCAGCCTTTGACATTCAGTTCTTTAATGATGGAACCGAACGAAATTTCAAAATCACAATTACCATGGTATTTTAAAGGTAAAAATTTAATTTCCTAATTAATGTAAAAACTAAGAAATAACAGCATCGCATAAATTAAAATATACCAGTGAAAATATCATAATGATTATTATTCATTTGTGGAACCAAACTATTAGCAAGCAAATAATTATAATTTTTTTAATTAATTAACGTAATGTGTTACGTTTTTATTTTATCAGATGGCTTGCTAAGACCAAGCAAAACTAAAAAAAATATGAAGATTGGACAAAGAATTACACAAGTTTGGCCTAAAGAACAAAAAACTGGTGACCGTATTGAAAACCAACTAATGTTCATACCACCTAATTATCAATATGACGATGAGCCAATGAAAACAATTTTGCTTTACAATGGTTTAAGTAATTGGATGGTAGATGATGGACAGAATGTATTTATCTCGAAACAATGTCCGGTAAATAGATGCAAAATTACTACAAAAAAATCAGAAGCTTCAAACGTGGACGCAATTTTATTTCGTGATCATTTTTCACATCCCGGTCATAGAAAAACTGGTAATCAAGTAAGATTAAAAATTAATTATATTTTAAATTAATTAGACGTATATTAGACGTGTTAACTACAATAATTATTGGTTAATATTATAAATCTTACATCACGTAATCGACATTACCTATAGGAGTTTCAAACAATCCTAGTAAATATTTACGTACCTAATATAATAGTAATGTTTAAAATACATTTTGAATTGTTTATAAATAGGGCATATTAGGTACACTAATACACTATATACAATTATACAACTATTAAAAATAATAGTGTATTATATTATGTCCGATACATTTATCATGTACATATATAATATTTGTATGAATGGTACAACATTTTTAATATTGCAGGTATGGATTTTATATTTTCTCGAGTCACCGTACCATACAGAACTCATAACTTACAACGATGTGTTTAACTGGACAGCGACATATAGACACGATAGTGATATCGTTACACCATACGAACGATGGGCGTACTACGATCCATCAGTGACACAAGTTGAACGATTAGAACGGAATTACGCGTTTAACAAAACGAAACAAGTGGCATGGTTTGTATCAAACTGTGGTGCCAAAAACGGCAGATTACAATACGCTAGAGAATTGGCCAAATACATATCAGTAGATGTGTATGGCGTGTGCGGACAATTCAAGTGCCCTAGATCGGACAAATGTTTCCAAATGTTGGAACGTGACTACAAATTTTATTTGGCATTTGAGAATTCAAATTGTTTCGATTACGTGACCGAAAAGTTTTTCGTTAACGGCCTTCAGTAAGTCAATAACTGAATAATTTACAATTTACGTAATTACGTTTAGTGAATCTAATTGTATTGTAATTTATAATATCGTTCAAATGAACCGTATAATGCGTAAAGATGTAAAGTATATAGTTTGTGAAAAAATATATTTTTGTAAAAAAAAAAAATACACTATGAGTTTGTTTTGAACCGAACAATAACAACTATCTATATTTTGTTACTAATTTTGTATTACTTTATGCGATGACTTTGAACGATATCACAACTAATCAGTGGCATATACAATTGTGGGGAAGGGTAAAGATGTGGTTTGTTAGATACTAGTGGTCCATAGGCGCACATAGAGGGTGCTTAGCACCCCCAGTTACCCGTAAAATGTATTTCAGTAGTTCACTGATTATTTGATAATTATTGTGATTTATTGGGTTTGATTTTTTTTTCCATTACAAATAGATAATACATAGTTCACGAATTCACGAATAAAGATGTATATTATGAATGCACGTTTCACTGTTTCAGGTTTCTTTTAAACATTAAACAATAAACAAAAATTATACGAATATTATAGAAAATCATATTGATATTATCTATTATTTTACTTTATATTCTTATCTTACCATTTATAGTTAACTGTAGCTGGTTACAAAATTATGTTTGGTGTAAAATGTATTTATAATTGATGAAATAATTATAAATTTAGAAAAACGTTGTTCGGAAGAAAGCTGAAAGCTGGCAAAATCTGTTTACAACTTTTTTTAACTTGGATGAATATAATAATTTGTGTTTTATAATCACTTATAAGGTATACATTTTATAAAAAATAACTTAGTATTTAAAATATTTATTACATGGCCATACCTTTTGAAATATTATTATATTCATCTGTCCATTGTTAGATATATCAGGGTATTTTAAAAATATCAACATCTAGTTAATCAGCAGAAATGCTGGTGTTAAAGAATAGTCTAATTTTATTAGTGTTTAACATTAATAAATCATAGTGATTACAATTATAATTATATAAATACTTTTAAATATTTATTTTTATTTTCTAATATTAATTATAAACGTTTAAAATAGTGTTGCGATGTAGTTTATTATAGGATTAGAGAGGTGTGGAGGCAAAGCCGTGTAGGTATCATAAACTAATCCAACACCCCCTAAACTCACACCCAATGCGTGCCTATATGATATACCACTCAATTTTTTTAACATACCATATTTAAGCGAAAATATACGTATTTCATAAAATATGACGATAGTGAAACGCAATATGCCTATATTACTGCAGATGAACCAATAGACCACAAAAGAGAAAAGGTTAACGAGTTAAACTGTTTAATTATTTTATTTATTTATTTATTCAAGTAAGCAATTACAAAATTAAATGTATTGATTATAGGTATATGTTTTATTGTGATAGTACGTTATAGGTAGTTTAAATAATTAACTTAATATATGCGTTTAAGTTCATAAAACTACCCTCGTAACTCGGAAAAACAAGAGTTATGCGTATATATATACATATTGGTATCGTATATTATCGCTGGTATTTTAAAATTATATAGATAGAGATAAAAGAAAAAATATAAGCACACAACGAAATATTATGCGAATATGGTTTGTAAATAAAAATATAATAATAATAATCATGAAACGGTTTGCTGTAGACACGACGTTATACCGGTTGTGATGGGCGGGCGGCGCGAGGACTACGAGCGGATAGCGCCCAAGCGGTCGTACGTGCACGTGGACGATTACGAGTCGCCCAAGCGGTTGGCCGAGTACCTGCGGCAGCTGGACACCGACGACGAGCTGTACAACGAGTACTTCCGGTGGAAGGGCACCGGCGAGTTTATCGACACAAAGTTCTTCTGCCGGCTGTGCACCATGCTGCACGACGACGGCGCGCCGTACAAACACTACCGGAACATCAACGACTGGTGGCGCGGCCCGGGCGTCTGCAACAACGCCATGCCGTGGCGGCGGTTCATCGAGTCGTCCGCCAAGGCCGGCGAACCGGTGGCCGCGATCAACGGCGATTAGCGTTTACCGCGGGCGGCGGCCACGGCGCTCGACTATATCACTGGCCGTCGGCGACGTCGGCCCCGCAGCCGCGTCGTTGACGGGCCATCGCCGGACGTGGACTTTTGGCGACCCGGTGGCGCCGCCGCCGCTCGGAATAAGGCGCCACCGCCACAGCCGCGGCCATACGTCCGAAAACAGCCGCCGCCACTGTCGCCGCCGCCGCCGCACGTTCGCATGTCGAGCGCCGCGCGGAGACGGCGGAGAGGACGTCGGAAGAACCTTCGCGACGAACCTTAGCTCTTGCACGTCGTTACGGCTCCACTGTAAACGCGACGTGCGGCCCGCCGCCGTGTCGCGTCTATCTATTATTATTCATTATAATATATTATGACGTATAATAATTGATTGTATTCGGCCGAAACTGATATTGTCCACTGCCGACCCCGACGCAAAAATAATACTCTGCATAAGCCGAGTACTTTCTCGTACACGGTCTCCGCTGCAGTCGACTGAATACAAATGAGTTAAATGCCGACAGGCGGTCGTGCGTGGGTCAAGCCGACTTGATCCGATTCGCGGCTGTCGATGGCGTTTCGACCGATCGACTATATACCCACCCCCACATGACATAAAAAAATATCGTAGAAAACGGTGAATATTTATCTGTACATATATAATATTGTTATTGATTCCCCCGAGATTTTTTCTGATTCACTGCACGTCATAATTGAAATGTTCAATAAATATAATATCATTCCATATAAATGACTTAGTTTAGACTACTATAAGTACAGCCTTGTCAAAATGCGTTTAAGTACAAATTCGTTATAATATTACACAGATGCAATAGAATTGAGAACGATTTGTCAAACAACAACAATTTTATTATAATAATATATTATATAGTAATTATTATTTACTTTAACTTTACAGTGGCTTTCAGTGTATATGCGTGCTATTAAATTATAATACGCGAATGTCATAAAAACGTCTTCCACTGGAATGATATTATTGAAATTCTACAATAAATTATTGTGTTTATAATGTACCTACCTTTATTCTTTAATCTTTATACATATTATTCATATTTTAACATCGACTGAATTATACAGACATATTAAACTAATTTATTTGCCAATGTAACAACTGTTTGCATTAAACTATTTGCGATATTTTTTAGATAATTGTATTGATATTTACCTACACATAGTATTATCACAGAATTCATTCTGTGCAAGTATTATTGTTTGTTAAGTAGTATTTTTTTAAGTATTACGTTTTGACGTCTAGGTTTCATTGTTATTAATACTATATTGCACATTATATGATTTTATACCTCCTGTGATAACAAAGTGATATTTTTTTATTTACGTTATTAGGCGCAAATGTATATAAAATATTTCCGTAGTGCTTATTTTTATGTGTATATATGTCTTGTATACATTTACATTATACATGTAAATATAAGCACCGTGGAAATATTTTATATACAGTAATATATATATATATATACTATTACTTAATAATACATCAAAAAAATAACACATTTTGTGTGTAAAAACCACTAAAAAATTACTTAAGCGCCATTTTTTCATGAATATTTGCGCATATTTGATCTTATTTAAAAATAAAATATAGTACCTAAACTATCTTTAAGTTTAGTGTTATAAATTTAAATATTAGAATGGACTTTAAAAACAATGCTGAATCATCAATTTAATTTTTTAATGATTTTTTGTTAAAAATTTTTTTATAAATAAATCTTGAGTAATGATTGCATTGAAAATAAATGTATAATGTATAGTTGTATTTATAAATTATTTTATTGTTTGCCTATGTTTATCAATAGATAATAAAATTATTTTGTAGAGTTATAACTATATTTATTTACTATCACCAAATATAAATTGCAATTTTATAAAACTACTGCAATAAATAAATGCAATATTGTCAAAACCTTATAAACGGTGAATTATAAATGCACAACAACACTGTAAAATTACTACAAATGTAGTTTTCGCGTTCAGGATCCTATAATAGGTTATGCATAAGGTTCATCATGTAGCGCTAAGAGCAGCGGTCACAGCTATAGGACTGTCGGAATTTGATTTAAAGACATCTCATTGAAGAATAAAATTTTTCCATTTCAACACATTAATTTTAAAAACTATAGCACATTAGCAGATCCATGTACTATGTAGTCGTATTCGACATATTTAACTCCTCACCTAATAAAGAAACTTTTGAAAAGAAGTTTGTACTATGATGACTACAGATGTCAGAGAATATTTACCATATATTATAATTCTTCAAACTAAAGTAGACGAGAAGACTAATTTATCACTAGAACCTTTGTCTGATATAGAAGAAGTCGATATACTGTAAGTCACCACTATTACAAATCAATTGCTTTAGATGAGTTATTATTTTTTATTAATTCCTGAATTGCTTGTTGTATTTCTATAGTAAATAATCAGACATTTTTACTTTTCTTGTGTAGGTACAGTTAGAATATTAGATTATTATTATGAAGAAACAATATAATTATTCAATGAAGCTTTTAAATCCTTTTTTTTGCTCATTAAACAAATGTCTTCCTAAAAACCTAAATTCCTTTGGATTTCGATCACCAGGGACTTGAAATTTCAAATGTAGTTCAATTGTTTGAAAAGGTTGGCGACTCCTGCATTAAATAATAAATATAAAACCAACAATTAAGTCAAATGGCAAAATGTCAACAATAATAATATTAAGTGCTTAATTTACAATAAAAGTACATTTATATATATTATACATTAGGTACCTATATATATTTTTATTATAAATTATTATTACCTTGGTATTTATCTATTATTGATAAGTTAAAATTTATAAAATTTATGATCCACTTACCCTGTGCCTCTTTGTAGTATGATTCAATCCTCAATTACCAACATGTTACATGGCCATAATATTATATATATTATACTGTTACGAGTCGTACTATATTTCTACAATTCTACATACGCACAACTACTACAAGTATACATTTTATTTGGAAAACGCAACAAATCAAACTAATGTACAAACCACGATTCAAAATTAATTAATTAATTCGTGGTACAAACAAAAAAATAGAAACAATCAAATCATAAATTAATCAACAAGTCACTAATCAATTATTTCGTGAAAATTTAGTTTGATATAATATTCATAATATTATACAAAAACTACAAATAATAATTGTCATAGTCTGTGATTTGGACATAAGCCTAAAATTAATCCAATATAAAATACCAACAACATTTATATAGTAAATAAAAATAATATACGATAACAGTAAAACACTTCATCGGTCACACATTGTTTTTCAACCATAGCATCTATTATAGTACATTGTTAGGTATACACAATTAAAAAAATTTAATAACTGCAGTCTGCAATTTTGGTGGAATGTCAATTATAAAAAAATTTGAAAAATGTTGAAAACACTATAATATTTATAATATTTTAGTTAAATTTTTCCTTACAACTTATGAAATATGAAATTATTGTTAAAAGCTATAATATGATATTTTATGTATTTCATATATTTAATAAATTACATTAAAAAATAAAATTACCCTTTAATATATCAATATGACATTGGTATCTTTACATAGTGTACACCAACACCATACATTATATTTATATTTTCCACTCTAACTTTGAAACAGTTGTCTAAACATTTAGGTAGGTAAGCAATTGTAATATATTATACACTCATATTACAAATGTCTGTTTTTAAAAATGAAGATACTTAGTAGTATAAATATTATATAGTGTTTATTAAATATAAAAAATAACCACTTTCTATAGATTTTTGAAGATTTTAAACTTAATTCATTTTTATCTTAAAAACTGATTAAAAAGTTAAATTAATTCCGAATATGTTATATAGGTTGTAGAATTAAATATATATATATGTCTTTTGTAGTTTGTTGAAACAAATAAATGGCGTTTATATTAACGTCTAGCATAATTGTAGAAAACTTACACCTTAAGAGGAGAATAGGCACAAAAAACATGACGGATCGAAGAATATATCATTTACTAAACAAATTATTGATTTTGATATTATTTATCATTGTTGTTTACAGTATCTTTACAGCGTATTGTCCAGTTAAGAATCTACATTATTCGATACAATCACACAAATATGAGACGAAAATGAAAACTCATCAAACAAACCACCATGAACAGGTAGGAATGTGGGATATATACATTATTATAGGTATTTAAAAAAAAGAATAGGTAGATACATTATTATAGCTGTTACAAATATATAATACCATATAAAATATGATGCGATATTATTTATTATAATTATAAATACCTAGTGATTTAATTGAAGTTATAGAGATGGACTCCTACCGCTTAAGATGTCTTAAGGATCTTAAATGTCTTAAGGCATCTTAAAGACATTTAAATATTCAGATACGCACATTTTTTTACATTTTTACATTATTTCTAATCGCACTATAATTATTATATTATGTACACTATATTAAAAATGTATAATACATTTAAATAGATCTATTGATACATCTTCAATATATAACATATAACTTGAAAAAATATAATTACAAATTACGAAACAATAATGCATCACAACTCAATCTCATGTAGGCAAATTTTATTTGAAAAAAATAATACAATTATATAAATGTATATTTTCTATTCATCAATTCATATTTTGGAAATTACAGATTGTGGAATCTTTAAAGTCTCAAAGTTTAAATGAAAATGCCCATAGTGTAATAAAATGGAACACATTTAAGAAGTCGCGTTTACCGACTTTACCATGGTATTTCAAAGGTTAACACTATATTATTGTATTATTTCAATATTTAATAAGCTATAACAATACATTTAATAAACGTAAAAAATGTTATGAGTGTATCCTGACCATTCTATGCAGTGACATAAATACAATAACATTGATAGAATAAATAATATATACCTACATTAAATATCAAAAATATCAGGTTATAATTATAATTAATTATATTTTATATTTGTTATGATTGATCTTATTATTAAATCAAATGACTTATGACATAAAATCCGAGGTAAAACATTCCTTATTATATTTAAATTAAATTTGATTTCAATTGTAATAAATTGATTTTGTTAGATGGGACTGAAATGCCTAATAAAGCAGAAATAGACCCTATAACAGAAGTTAGAATTTCAAGGCTATGGCCTGAAGAAAATAAAGAAAATGATCGTGTAGAAGAACAACTAATGTTTATACCACCCAATTATCAATATGAAAATGCGCCAATCAAAAAGATTTTACTATACAACGATATAGGAAACTGGATGGTAGATGATGGGCAAAATGAATTTCTTTCAAATGATTGTCCGGTGAATAGATGCATAATTTTAAAAAAGATAAGTTACTTTGCTTCGGTGGATGCAGTTATATTTCGAGAGAAGTTTTTTGATCCGTTCTATAAAACCGGACTTAAAAGATCCAGTAAACAAGTACCTATAATAAAAATAAAATTTTATATATATTTAATTACCTTATAATAGTTTATTTTAAATTTAAAAATAAATATATCTGTTTTACAACAGATATGGATTTTCTTCTTTCTACAGTCAGCATATTATGCAGGATTTAATATAGGAAATGATTTGATTAACTGGACAGCTACATATCGACACGACAGTGATATTGTCATACCATATGCACGATGGGCATATTTTAATCCTTCAGTGACTCAAATTAAACAGTTAAATAAGAATTATTCTCTAAACAAAACGAAACAAGTGACGATGATAGTTTCTAATTGTAATACTGATAACAAAAGATTATTATATGCCAAAGAATTGGGAAAATATATATCTGTTGATGTATATGGTGATTGCGAAGGATTGAAAAATACCAAATTTGATAACTTTTTACAAATATTAGAACAGGATTATAAATTCTATTTGGCATTTGAGAATTCAAACTGTATTGATTATGTAACCGAAAAATTTTTTATTGATGGACTTCAGTAAGTTTACAACTTATTCTTAAAAATATACATTTAATAGTAAATTGATAAACTATTAGAACTATTGCACCATAAATATAACGTGTTTTATATTAATTAATAATTATTTATAAAATGATAAAAATATGTTTATATACAATTATTAAAATTTTAAAATTGACAAGTCATACTTTTGTAAACTAAAAATCTTGAAGAAGCCCTTCACAATTTATATAATTTAAAAAATACTTCTTTCTTAACCACAACCACTTTATAATTTCGAACAAATGATTTTAATAATTTAATAAAGACAAATTTTATTGCATTAAATATTTAAAACTGATTTTAAAATAAAAGTCACTCTATCACTATATGTATGCAAAATATTTATGTAAAACGTGTATAATGATTAATGATTTATTTTATGGGTCAGTTTTGATAGTCTGTCATAATAATTATCAATAGAACTAGAAATATTGTAACGATATAAATATCAATATAAACTATTGACAGGTACAACGTCCTGCCAGTCGTGATGGGAGGGCGCCGAGAGGACTACGAACGGATAGCGCCTAGGCATTCGTACGTGCACGTAGACGACTACGAGTCACCGGAACAGCTGGCCGATCACCTGCGACAATTGGATGCCGACGACGAGTTGTACAACGAGTACTTCCGGTGGAAAGGCACCGGCGAGTTTATCGACACAAAGTTCTTCTGTCGGCTATGCGCAATGCTGCACGACGACAACGCGCCGATCAAGAGTTATCGAAACTTGGACCACTGGTGGCGAGGTCCGGGAGTGTGCGACCATTCGACGAAGTGGTTAACGAAACCGCTGCCAGTCAAAAAACCAATGTTCGGGGGACCAAAGTTTAGCAACCGCGTTGGCAGTTAGAAGGGTTTTTGAGATTTTTTTATTATAACACTCTACTCCTACGTCACAACCATATCACCGTCACTACAATCAAGCTCAGAATATATCATGCATTCGTATGCGAAGGACATCATGGTTAGAAGCAACTTTAGCATATTTTTTTTCGAAAGAGATAGAATTATATTATAAATATTATGTTATACTTATACATATAACATAATACGTTACTACTTACCAATAAAAAGTAAATATAAAAATTATTGCAATTCCTTTTTTAATCGTAGTTATAAGTTATAGTAAGCAGCAAAAGAGTGTAATATGCAGACAATAGAATATAAAATGCAAATTACTAGAAATGCGCTTTATCTATAGGTGTAATTTTTTCAATTTTTACGTTTTCTTAAAAAAATATGATAAAAAATATATGCTTATTGTTCATTAAACTTATTATTATTATGTATAATATAGATATTCATAATATATATTTGATATTTATATGCTATAATATGCATATAAAATAATAGGTATTATTATAGGTATCTGCAGCAGTATTCTATACGTGTGAAAAAATTCTAATACTCACTCGACTGTTTTCAAAACAGTTGTTTAAACATACATTGTTTCATAAAAAACATATTTTGTTCCCATTGCAATTGATCCTACTTATTATTTAGTTTCTATTGTATAGGTAGTGGAAAACATATTTTTCTACCTATACATTTTTCGTAACTCTTAAACTAAATTATTATTGATTCTTAAAAATGTTTAAAATAACTTTTAATGAGACAATGAGTATTAGCTCTAAAGAAAACCAGTAACTAAACGTTTTTGATCATTTAGAGTGTAACTTATTTTATAAGTCTTATTAAAATATCAGTAGCTATCAAATATATTAAATAAATTTAAATCTATTTAAGATAGATAAAAAATCTAAAAAAAATATCATGACAAATCGGAAACTACGTCATCTACTGATTCTAGTATTATGTGTCTCTGTATTGTGTAGTATGTTTACGGTATATTGGCTAATTAAGAGAACATATAATTTGGAGAAGTTAGAGCGACCAGACGCGTACAATGGACCGATTGTGAATAATGTTTTGGGTAATTACAATCAACAGGTAAATTATAGATTCTACAGTTCTACTATTGAGTGTATAGTTTTATGCTTTATATTGAGGTTAAAAATGTATATGATAACATTTTAATAATAAATGACCCATTAAATAGTTTGATGATGCGTTGATGTATTCTTGAGATGAAATTATCAAGTTCGTAAATACTTATCACGTGGACTGAACTTTTGACTATTATATTCTAATCGTTCAATATTTTTGTTAGTTTTCAATACATTGATTGCATAATAATAATAACCATTATTTTATCTATATAAAAGTCAAAGTGGCAATATTTGTTACGGATTGGCTTCGAAACTATACTTATTCAATCCGTCATACAGTTTATTTTTTAATTAAAGAGGATATCACAGAGCAGGTTTTAGGCATAAATTTAGTCTAATAAAGTTACTAACTTAAAGTTAGTAAATAATTAGTTATTAATTAAAATAAACGTGTAAATTGTATACCTATAAATATATATATATATATTTTTTACGATAAAATATATTCCGTTGATATGGAAACGTTACTCTATAGCTCAGCAAAAGCTATCCAATATATTATTATATAGGTATATAATATATATATATATATTTGCAGTTTTTTTTTATATAATAATCAAACGCGTGAAAGACATGTAATTCAGCTAGTAAAATATAAAAGTCAAGTATCACACAAATCATCTTTCATGAAATTAAGCTACCAATGTTTTAAGTTCATAGAAATATTTGAACCTACTAAATTGTGTTTAATTTGTTGATTTCGAACTTTCTAACCATAGTGTTAGTTTATAACTGTTTTTATTATAATTTTTTTTTAAATATCAATATTTAAGATTTAATCAAATAATATACAAATTATATTATAACCAAATCGATAAATGTACTTATATATCGCCAACATTTTCAGTACACAAAGGTCAAATTCTAAAATTGAAGTCAATTCAAATGAACTTTTTATTAAAATATTATGTTGGGTATTTGAGAATGACCAGAAATAAAATTATTATGATAAAAATTTGAAAAAAAAAAACGAAATGTATAGTAACGAATTTGATAGTTTATAATTAATAATTGTAAATTATAAGAAATATGAATCTAATGGTTTCAATTTTTTTTTTTTTATATAATAAGACTAATCATTTAATGCTCAGCATTCTAAAAAATTCAAAATATATAGGTACATATATTTTTGAATCTTTAATAATTAAGAAATTCAAATTTTTAAGTGCCATATTGTATAACATTAATCAAAATTATTCAGAATCGTCCATATTATTTGGAGCCAATTATAACCGTCACGCCTTATTACAAAGAAATGGAATGGAATGAAATTGCGAACCCGCCTCTACCGTGGTATTTCAAAGGTAATCATAATTCATAAATTATTAGCAATAAATATGGTTCAATGGTTGTTGGTATAAATATATTATTATTTATTATTATGTGCTCGGTTAGTCACGTGTGTGTCGTATAACTTTCAATAACTATTCCTAAATGGCTAATCTATACAATTATACCTACCATTGTCCAGAAACGTATTTAGGAATTTTTCGCCCCAGGTTTATCACTCAAATGATCTAGGTACCGTATTATATAAAAATGCTCTCCAAAATTTACCACCCCTACACATTTACCGCCCTGCAGGGCCCAAGCCCCCTACCCTCTAAATACGTCACTGTTATCGTCTATAATATTTATTTAATACTTCTTCTTCTTCTTCCGGCCTTCATAACTCTCCAAGATTTTTTGCCGTCATCACTAAATCGCTCTACTTGTCTTGGCTATACTTAATCAATCATAATAAATTACATTGTATGCTTGTAAATAATAAAGTAGGAATTATTAATTATTAAAAATTATTATTTTTATCCTCTAGTATTATGGGTATATTATAGTATTAGGTATACAAATAGCTATTAAAAACTACAAAATATTGCGATGGGTCATCATTGTTTTTTTTAGATGGTTCAATAAGACCAACCAAAGCTCTATCGAGCTCTGGATTAAAACTTGCACGAGTGTGGCCTGAAGAACAAATAAATGGCGATCGAGTGGAAGAACAACTAATGTTTGTGCCACCAAATTACGATTATAACAATGCACCAATCAAGTCAATTTTATTATTTAACAATTTTAACGAATGGATAGTTGATAGTGGGCAAAACGAATTTATTTCAAAAGATTGCCCAGTAAATAGATGCACAATTACTACAGACAAATCAAAAAGCTCAAACATCGATTCAATTGTATTCCGAAATGAATTCTCACGTCCAGGTCACATAAAATCTGGTAAACAAGTAAGATAAAACATTAAATAGTGGTGCAACTAGTTGCAGAAATACAGAATTCTTGCAAGGAAAGATAATTAATATTATATACAATTCCTAAATCAAGACAGTTAGCTATACGTATAAACTTTAAGGGTGTTCCACTTTTCCGGAAAAATTTACGTTTCTGTTTACCATTAGTATAATAATAAATATTTCCATTTTCATCCACAATAAATTTCAGTTTTTAAATTTTTGGTAATCCCTTATTACAAAACATAAAGAGAATATAATATATTGGCTATCTTTATAAAATTGTATACAAAAAATAGAGTTCTAAAATATTAAGACTATTTTTTGTGGGGATTCAAATCAATATTAACTATTTTAATACAAGATAGATATTTAAAAATTGATGTATTAAAAAAGGCAAAAGCGTAAGTTCATCAAAATATATATATTCTTTAATTGAATTAATTCTTTGCCCATATTTAGGCTTTACAATACTGAGTGCACTCATGCAAATTTAAATTTTAACATTTTTGAATAAAAAAAATAAATAAAGGGATGGGCTAACTGCTCTACCGTATAATAAATATCGAGTGTACCTTGTCATTTAAGACTTGAGCAGTAAATCACTGCAGTAATGTTCATGTTAAATTTAAATTCAATTAATCATTGCATGTGAAAACAGTCTGTAGTCAGCCTACATCAATATAAGCATATTTTATCTATTTAAATTTTAAACGGATCAGGCTCTGCAAGTATACATAAATTAGTTTATAATAACAATCGTTCGTAATTTATTTTTACTATTAGTAAAACACGATAGGTTAAATTTAATTTTGCTAAAAACATTGTATTTATTATATTATATAATATTTAATTATTTTTTATTATAATAATAGTATACCAGATACCTACATCAAAATATGTGTATTGACTCTTGAACCAATACCGACTTTCTATAGAATTACACTTATCGGTGTGAATATAAGTTTGTGATATGGTACATAATAATATAATATACCTAAGCAATATGAATAAGACATGATTATTAATTAGTTATATAGGCTGACCAGTGTCCGTCTTCGCTCAGAATCGTTTTTTGTATGCAATGACGAAGTACACTCGATAGTCGACATATTATATACGTACCTATACAGCTGCAGCAGTGATGTGGTTACCTGATTTCCCTCTTTTTTAAATTTGTTTGTGTTCCACAGATATGGATTTTATTTATTGTCGAGTCTGCATTCTATACAGAACTTAACGTTGACCATAATTTAATCAATTGGACTGCTACATATCGACATGATAGTGATATCGTTATGCCTTATCAACGATGGGCTTATTACGATCCATCAGTAACTCAGATGGAACAATTTAATCGAAATTACGCACAACATAAAACGAAACAATTGGCTATAATTATCACAGATTGTAACATTAATAATGACAGAGAACTATTTTATGCTAGAGAGTTGAGCAAGTATAATATATCTGTAGATGTGTATGGTGGATGTGGTGAATTTAAAAATATCGAATTCAATACATTTCTACAAATGCTGGATCAGAGTTACAAATTTTATTTGGCTTTCGAGAATTCAAATTGTATTGATTACGTGACTGAAAAGTTTTTTGTCAACGGACTTCAGTAAATACACATATTATTATTATTATTATTAAAAAAAAAATATTCTCACACTATGAATATAGGATGAATACAAAATGAATATAATAAATAACTAGTAATTATAATTTTTTTTTTTTGATGTTTAACGCTATAGGTATACCGAGGTATATCATCGTTATACTTAAATTAAATTGTAGAAGATTTCGTTTATTATTAATAATTATAATAATATATAATACGAAAATGTGTACACTAATGGACCGGTATATATAATTTAGTAAAAATTTCTCATCTGCAGGCATAACGTACTGCCGATCGTGATGGGTGCTCGCCGCGAGGACTACAAACGTTTGGCACCAGATCGATCGTATTTGCACGTAGACGACTACGAGTCGCCGGAACAGTTGGCCGAACACCTGCGACAATTGGACGCCGACGACGACTTGTACAACGAGTATTTCCGATGGAAAGGTACCGGCGAGTTTATCGACACAAGGTTCTTCTGTCGACTGTGCGCAATGCTGCACGACGACGGAGCGCCGGCCAAAAGTTACACAAATTTGGACCGCTGGTGGCGTGGCCCGGATGTTTGCGATAACCTTCTCCCCGAGATCCCGACCCAATTACCACCACCGCCGTTAGCGGTTAATGACAGAGAAGAAGAATGGACGTAAAATATATGAGTGCTAGCGATTTTATCAAACTCGTTATTATCATATACTTATAAATTGTACACTCTTGTAGACTCTCTAATAATGTAATGTGTTAAGTATTATGAACTAGAGCACGTACGCTTCTCTGATCCTTCCCTACCTTCACCTATACATATACATGTTAGAATTATTAAAAATTTTAGTTAAATTTAGTCAAATTAGTATTATGCGATTGGCTTATATATTTACAAGATATATTATGTAATTTTCACGCTATTTATAGTTATTCGTTAAATCAAAAAATTCCCTAAAGGATTGGAATAACATCATTTCTCCACAGACCACAACAGTGGCGTAGCTAGACAATTTTTCTTGGGTAGGCCCGATATTTTGATGGAATAAGGATTGTCAATTAATATTTGTATTAAATAAAAAACACTCATTTTTGGAGAAAAGTGGGTAGGTCCACCCACCTACCCACCCAAGCCTACCTGCTGCAGGCTACACCACTACTCCGCAAGTATAACTATATATATTTTATAGGATTTTTCTTGTTTTGTTGTTAATTAATACACATAATTTGCACGACCAAATTCAAAATTCTCATATTATTTCATCTTTCTATACAAAATCTACTGTACGTCGTATTATTTGATTTAAGTGCGGAGCTAGAGAAATTTCGGATTTGGTCATACAAATTCTTCAAACACACTTTTCATCCATTTACGAAAAGTTTTTATTTTATGCATAATTTAAAGCCTGTAAATTACGAAAATAGCAAATGTATATTATATTGTAATATTTTGAATATTAATGGGGGTGGGAGAGAAATGTACCTATTATTCTGTATTACTTTTGAAATGTTCTTTAAAAGGATAGCACTATAAGAGCGGGTTAGAATGCAGCTTGTCGTTATACCGTATACCTACACAGTCATAGGTATATAATGTCTTGCTCATAGTAAGTATATAATATATAAATTATATAGGTAGTGATATAGACTATAGACTGTTTAAGTTATAATCAGAAACATCATATTTATCAATATTTTACATTGTAAATTTAAACTTACTCTAATGTTGTCGATTTTGTAATTAGAAAAAAACTTTTTATAAAAATAAAATTGTTAAAAAAAAGTAAATGTATTGTACATGAATATACTTACCAAAATTTTGAAATTTTCTAAAACTATGTATTTTGATACTTATATAATTCCTTTAATCTTTTAAAAACCTATTTTAATCTGACTAACTTGAGGTTATCCTACCATCCTTTTCTTTGTTAAGTTCTTTACGATTTTTTTTTAACTGAAACCACATTACCCTTTCTTATCTGCCCAACTTTCTCTACCTGGATCATTAAAAATTATTTGTCTTTCAAAATTGCTTTAAGAACTCACTGCATCAGCATGAGTGAAATGAACTATTCAAATTTAACAAAACCAAAAAAATGATTTTTACTTCAAAGATAACTAAAACGATGTAGATACCTAGGTACATTCGAAAATTTCAAGTTTCTACTTTAAACGTTTATATGTCCATACAGCATACTGGCATGGGTAATAGGTATTAGCATATAGATGAAATAATGGGTCAGGCCAGTCAGGACCTAATATTGACTAAAAGTTTGTATATATTATATATTTTAATAATTATTTAAGCCTTATAATTAATAATATATTAATATACTTATACATGGAAACGTATACGTTTGTACGTTTTATATAATATGGTATGTAGTGTACAATTGGTGCAAATGAGGATTATAATATAAGTATATAATATAATAAAGTGATTTTTTAAAAAGTCGAGAAGGTGGGATACATAAGGTTATTTAATTTTTATCTGTCAGCAACAGTATACCACTGGCCACTGCTCACAAAAACGATTCTGAGTGAAGCTCGGTGGTTAGCAATTTAACATTACGTTATCAACAATCTATAATTTGTTAAATAGTAAAATAAATAAATAGGTACATCTAAAATACAAAAGTAGTTAAAAAATATTATGGTATAATTCAATAGATATAATATTCTTTGTTCTTTATTAATATAGGTTTTCTGGTAGAAAACGGCGTCCGTAATTATTTAATATTATAAAATCATGAAATCGTACGGTTTTTCTCATTTAACCGTTTTTACTTTGAGTACCGTTTCGAAAATCGAAAAATCACCTATCTAAAGTACCGCAGCTCAACAACATTACTTTTCAGAAAAGATGCTACACTTGATACTTTTGAGCAAGTTTAGGAGGAGAAAAAGTTTTTCAGAATAAAAAAAAAAAAAATAATAAATAAACATCATTGTAAAATCAATACATTCCTCGCTTCACTCCGAATCTAAAATTCCTAATGATATATTTATTTAAAACTAAAAAATTTATTTTTGGCATCTAAAATTTGTGAAATTTTCCATTAATATGTCTATTATTATTAATTTTTATTTATTATTAAATATTTAAATTTATTGTAAAAAAATATTCAATAAATTATTCATTGTATATAATATATGCATTAAACAAAATTATTATATTATAAAATGTAAAGTTGTTAATAGAAGTATTTTTTATATTTTTCATTTGGCTTGACCTAATAAAAGTGTCTACAAAAAATAGTTTCGCCTATGGGTATTAGAATAATATAAATATTGTGGCATTTGAGCAAGTTTTCCCCCTCCACACACATACACACATTCTAAAAAAATGATTTCAATACTTATTTGACTAGTGTGACCACGATGACGATATACAAAAAAGAGTGTTACCAATAATACACGAAAAAATGTTTTACGTAAAATTGATAATAGTTTTTGAGAGAATAATAAACATTAAATACAGATAATAGCCGCGGTTTGATTTGAACTATGAATAATAATTTAAAATTTTATAGTCTTAAATATAATGTTTACTGTCTATTAGGTATAATTTAGTTTTCAGTTACCTATATATGGAATATTATTGAAATTGACTATTTGTATTGAGTTTTAACATAATTTGATTTTGTATTATTTCTGTTAATTATCAATTCTTAAGACACAACTCTTATATCTATTGTAACTTGTAAGTATAAACAGGAATGATGAATATAATAATGCTAACCGTGTATTAAACAAATATCATTTTAGAAAAATAAATAATTTAATTTAATTATTTAGATTAATTTAATATGGAACATAGATTTTCGACATATGAAACTATTAGTGCAAAAGCATGCCCTATTTACATTAAATTGAAATTTCAACAAGTTAAGCGAAGACAAGAAATTTTGGAGATACAAAAACAGTAAGTTAAGAATTTCATTTTTATTAGTTCATAATAGTATAGTATAATATTTACCCCAAATAGTTAAGTGATGAAATAAGCAAGAGTGAGGTATACACAGTTTTGATTAACTCAACTGCAGCTTACTGATCACATACAATTACACAATTCATACTATAATATGGATATTAATTATTTTGAACCACTCCAAATATTATTAAAACCCTATATAGGCAATTGGCATTATATGCTATAATTTATTTGAATTATGTTAAGAGAAAATATCTCGAACACTCCTAAGTAAAAAAACGTTACCAGAGTACCAGACATAAATTTTTTCATAACTACTAATCAGTAATCATAATTTGATAACATTTTGGATTAAAATGTGTATATTATAATATATACCTACAATAAATTTGTAATTTTATGATAATTATTACTTTGAACTCAATTGTCAATTAAATATAATTTTAATAAATTTACTATAATCATACATTCAAACAGAGATAGGTGTTTAAAAGTTAATCAATATTCAAAGAAATTAATTTAGATTTTTATTTTATAAGTTTATAAGTTTTATTATTAATATAAACATTAAACAGTATATTTGTCGTATACGGTCTACCAAGCACTTGTCTACCATGCATCTATGGTCATTTCTAATGATTCGTTGGCAACAATGATTGAACTTTATCTTAACATTGTAACTTTTATACTAAAAAAGTAATACTATAATAAAATTTAGGTTATGGAAATAGTAATAATCATGAGTCATGACTATAGTTGTAAACGTATGATGTAAACAGTTATAGTTAACTTCTTACTGTAACACATTTGAATATTTTTGAAGAGACATTAAATTATATTGTATTTAATGTAAATAATAAAAATAATAGTATTTTTTAATTTTTAATGCATATTCACATATATTGTTATACTGTTATATATTGTTATTCTTTAATTATTTTTCTATAACCTAATATAAATGTTTTTAAATTTAGGATTAAATTGTGATATGGTGACATGTATTATTGATTATAAAATTATTAATTAATAAATATTTAATTAATATTATTATGCATTATTAAATATACTACAATTCTACATTTATTTATTAATTTATATTTTAAGCATAAAAAGTAGATATTATTTTGTAAGCTACTAATGACATGTAAAAATGTGCAACAGACCGTTTACAACAAAAATACCATTTAAAATAACCTTACCAGTTACCATAACCATAAGAAAAATGTATTTACTATTTAGCTTGATTCGTAGGTTCCTATAGAAAATTTTCTAGGAGGGGCAATATTAAGACTTGAGGAGAACTATTATAATTTTACTACTTTACTAGTAAAACAACAACCTTTTTTATTATACTCGTATTTCTCACATTTGTTCCAAAACTATCAACAATTTTGCTATAAAATTTGTTATTTCTAGTTTGGTCATTCACTGTAGATTTATTTTCCTAATATCATAAAAATCAATGTTTGCAAAATTCTAAAAAAATTAATTATTCAGTTCAAACCAGGCATGGAAAACGTTATTAAACAAAAAAAAAAAACAAAAACAAAAAACCACTGTAAAATTATAACGATAAATCCTAAAAAATAAAAATTATGTTATAACAAAATCAAAAATAAATTGTTCCATGAAAAAAATAATATAAAAATAATATTTCTGTTTTAATAAAAAAAATAAAAATTGTTATTTACAAAATATATGATGAACATTTATTTATAATTTATATGAAAAATTCATTCTTGGTTATAAGTTATAATTTAATATTATACTAAAATATTAAATTATTATTATTAATTAAATAGTAATAGCTTGCTCTATTTAATTTTAATTTTTTATACTTAAACTACCTATTTAGTATATTTGTTTCAATGCTAAAGAGCAAATTTTTAATTTTGATGTTTAAATATATTTTATACCTACAACTGTATGTTAAGCTTTTGAGTTCAGGATTATCCAAATTTTAATTATTTACTGCAGAAATAGTATTTCACTTTCACTTAACCAATTACACTTTTACAATTTTAAAGCATTTTAATCTGAAATTTTGAATTTTCTAATTTTTATTTAAAATAATATGAATTATAGTTTAAATTTAAATACCTATTAAGAACAATTAATTTTAACTATTTTATTTTTTGTTTCTACCTTTATTGTTCAGTATTATAATAACTTATAAGAATTTAAAAAAAAAAAAATAACATTTGAAGAATTTAAAATGTTTTCCATCCCTATATATAATACAATATTTACGCGGACCTCAAAGGCTCAAAATAATATCTGTATAATATTTGTATGTACTATTATGGTTTTCGACTGCAAAGAATCTAATCTAATGCTTTTATAATGGTAACCTACTATTCATATATTCACTTTTAATTTTTTTATATAGTAAATAGTAATTTATCTTTAAACATTCAATTTAAAAAGTATTTTGGAAAGCCAGGGGGGCAAATGCCCACCCTTCCAGGAGCCTATGGTTTGATTTTTGATTAGTTTTCTATAATAAGTGTGTGACGTTGTCACTGACATACTTACGCATTAGCACATTGTATTATAATATTATGTAGTTGTCAAAAATCAAAATAAACTTTCAGCAGTTCCAGTTTTGTTGTTGGAAATAATATAATTATTATTGGATTGAATCTACCTACCTACTATATGTAAATAAAATATCGTAAAAAAATTATGTTCACAGCTTTAACTTTCATAATAGACCAAATTAGTCTAATATATTAAGGCTTACAACATAAAATTAGAATTACTGAAAGTAACATAATATGACTATAACGAGACAGTACACGTACACGACACGTGCTAAAACGACATCCTCATGAGAGAATGACAGGCAACAGCCGACAGAAACTGAACGTCAAACACTCAAACGTGTCACTGTGTCAGGAATCAGGATCAATAATTTTGCAGGTCGTTAACTACTCAATCCTTCCTCTCCATGCAAATTGCTTATGTAGGCAATTTTAATATTGGATATTTGGATTTAACATAAAAATTAAAATAATATTATTAATTATCTTACTATCTCAGTTTTGTGGAATTTTTAATTTGATTGTAACATGAGTTATTAGCTACAAAATTGGATTATATATTATTGATTATTGTTTTATGCTGTAATCAAGATATTATATCTTTATAGGTCACTCATGACCATCGACATGATTAAAGACATTATCTATAGCTGTATTATAAGTTTATGTTTGATACTGGTCTAATGATATATATAAATTTTGTAATTGGGAATTTCCGACTCATAAGATTACGATTTTTGTACGATAGCACGATAGCTCATACTGCTCATAGAATATAGATATTAGACTCAATTAGAGTTATTAGACGCCAGTAAAGTTTATGTAGACATGTAGTGTTGTACTGTGTACGTATACTACGTAGTGTATCTACTGCTTTGTGCTTAATGCCTTCTTTGTATTTACTAGTTACGGCTGACTTACCTTACAGCGTTGAGCTTATAGGACATGGGTAGATACTAGATAAACCTACATGTTTGCCGTATCGTGACTATGTTTGTTGTTTATTGTATAGTTAAATTCGTAAACTATTAGTTATTGTTAATAGTTAACGCGTCATGTTATATTAAATTTAAGTCTATAAGAGTGTTCAATCATAATATTCTATAGTTAATATTTATTTTACCTACCATCGAAATTCAATTAAAATGGGAACGTCAATGTTGAAATATTTTATTGAAATCATTAATAATCTTGATTCAATTGTACTCATGTAAGTTTATTGATTTACTTTTTGATTAACATCAGAATGTACATAAATCGCATTTTAATTTCAGTTTGAATATCGAATTTGTTTTATATATTTTTATTAATTGGTATAACGAAATTATGTAGCTTTTTAAGTTATCATATTTAATTTTCTACTTAAATAATATGTTTTCAGGTTATTTGTTAACAAAAAAACTATTCATTTTCATATTTTACTAAATTCTGTTTAGTTCTTAATAATTAACTTATTTTACTTAACATGTTTAAATTAAAAACTGAGAAAGGCTCTTCGATATACATATAGTTTTTAATTGTTCTTTGTCGTTGAGTAGATCACTGTACAATCTAAATATTTTAAAAACCTTGTGTGTAAAACCTTATAATACCTATAAGACGTGTATTTTTGTAAAGTTGTATGTCTCCTTTTATAAAAACAATGTTTTTTTTTTTTTTTTTAGAAAACGCGATCAACAAATTAATGAAAGAAGAAATATCAAAAATGCTGTTGATACTTTTATGGTATGTTGTTTCATTCAAAATAAACATAAGCACTAACAATTTTAATATAGAATTTTTGAAAGACTAAATATTATAACTATAAGTATTGTATAGGTATATAAAATGTATAGCTTAGAATAAAATTATAATATTTTTAATTTCTTAACTATAGTTTGTCCAGCGAGAGAATGCGCCGATTCTGCGCATCGCACCTTCCTGCTATCGAAACCGGTTTCCCTATGGCAGAGTAACGTTTGGGGATGCGCAGAAAAACTGATTTTAGTCGGTCTGCGGCGCGTTCTCTCGCTGGACAGAGTATAGATAAGATACAGTTTAAAAAGTTCAAACTTAATTTGAACCATATACCTAGGTAATTAAAACCTAGATAATTTAATAGCTTTTTCTAGTATCAGCATTTATAACAATAACTGGTTAGGTACCTATAATTGGTTAGGTATAAATGCTATAATTACAAAATATCTACCTATTAAAGTATTTTTTTTTTATTTGTTATTATGTATACTTTTCTATTATCTGTAAGTCTATGTATATAATTAATAAGAATAATATAAAGAATTACTTTCATTAATCATTTTGATGTTCAAACAAAGCCTATGACAATAATAGTAAAATAGATCTATAAAATTATTACACAACTGTCAAAAGTATTTCAATATTATATTTAATTTTATGCGCAAATAATATTCATTATTATTAGTACCTATAACCTTTTTGTAAGTTTATGTGTAATGTTAAAATTATAAATATTAGGTATAGAACTATTTAATAATATTTAGTGTATATGGTTAAATGTAATTTTGTATTGATATTCATTTAATAACATAATATAAAATTATTAATGAATAACCATAGGAAATTGATGAAAGAAAAAATGGAAATGTGGTGCCAAGTAATGAAGCATATGAACTTGCAACATCCATGATGTATTCAGAATGGATGCTTGAAACACCTGAAGACATTGATAACTGGATTGCAGTGTTATGTCCAGAAGGAAAACGATGTTGTGTTATTGCTCAAGATGTATGATATTTAACAAATTTATCAAATACCTACTTATTTTCAAAGAAAAAAATATGGTTAATAAAATTTAAATTATTAATTGTTTTGATTTCAGAACAAAACAAAAACAGTTAACAAATTTGGAACTATACTCAATAGTTTTCCATCATTATTTCCTTATGGGTGTCGTATATCAAATAATTGTCCATCTCATCGTAAACGTACAGTTTTAGACTGTGTGTATAGTTTCAAGTTAAAGAAATATTATGTTTTGGACATTATTGAGTGGATGGGTGTGCCATACAGGGATTTTGAAGTATGTTAATTTTTTATATTATTTAATACCAATTAATATAACGCCTGTGTTTTAATTGTAGGCTGAATTCAGATTTTACTTTATACAGAGTAAACTTAGTGAAATACAGGGTATCAATGAAAAATCAACAACAAATTTTTACCCATTTGAAGTAATATTTAATAATATAATAGAACATAGTACTTATAACTATTATACCTATGATTATAAATGTTGATTTAGCTCGCTCCACGAATGGCTACTAGAGATTTGTATCAGCATCTTTTGGAAAAATTTCAATTTTTTCCTGATAATATTGAATTAGACGGTATTAACTTTTACTATCCAGAAAGTATGTACACCTCAGGTGAAACACCATTAGTACTTTGGCTGAAACCATTCATGATACCTGATGTCTTACAAAAGCCAGTCAATGATCATCTAGTACAATTGCATAGACCGCCTAATTATGTTAATGTATTTGAGTACAGTCAAAGTTTGAAAAAGAAAAATAGAAAATTTAAGAAGAAGAATTCTACTTCTAATTGTGATAAAATGGAAGTAGAAAGTTTGGTTGAGGTTAGTAGTATATACATTTTTTGGTATTATCTGGAACGTATTTTATTTTTTTTAAACAATAATTGAGTAAATTATGTATCCATTTATTATTGAAATATCATAATTAACATCAAAGGCACACCATATAATAAAAATAATAACATAAGTTGATAAAAGACCGTTGTATACATGTGATGCCTGTTTCATATACCTTTGAAATAGCAAATATGCTTATTAGATTTTAATTTATAGTTAATATTAGAGCAAATTTACTCATTATTAAATTTGTGGATGGAAATATAAATTATGCTTGTGTGAAGAGTTTTAATTTTATAAATAGTATAATAGTACAGTCGGCGTCTGCGCGAATAAAGAAAATCCGTATTTCAATGTCACTGTGTAATCTCGATTATCCACGGATAAGCGAATTCTGTGGATAATCCGCAAAATTAAAATTCAAACGAAAATGTTATAAGTATATATATGACATATTATGTATAATTAAGAATACAAAAATCAAACATACCAAGTTATTTTTTTTTAACTCAGAATATATTTAAAAACTAAATTTTTCTCACAAAGAGAAAAACATTGACTGTTCAATGCAGTTTTTATTTTGTTTTTATATTATCATTAATTCTGTTAATATCATAAAAAAAAATTTATTATTTTTATCGCGGGCAGTGGGATATAATTAACTGATTACTGTTTTAGGGCCAGGCCACACAAAGCAGTTGAACGCGACAATTTCCGTGGTTGAACTTTGCTTGTATGGAAGCGTATCAGGCATTTGCATTTAAAACCAAAAAATTTGAATTTGTTTGGTGGTTCAACCACTTTGTGTGGCCCCGGGCTTATTAATTAAAATTAAAATTTATTCATAGATTTTTATTATGATTATTAATTACTAAATAATAGAATTGGGTCGAACTGTAGTTCGATGTTCAAAAAATCGAACCGAACAATAGGTGTTCGGTTCGTGTTCAAAAGTCGAACCAAGTTTTATAAAAATCAAACCGAACCGAACTCTAATAAAATGTTCGAATATAAAAATAATTCCAACTCAAAAAAATAATGTACCAACACCAACAAACTGTAATAAGTACGTCAAACGTTTCGAACCAAAAATGTTTCTGTTGTATACTATATACATATTATTATGTTAATTTTTATTTTATAATTAATTGTTCAAATATGTACTGTTTACTATTTATTATTTAGTTACATTGTGAAAGTTACATTTATGTTTGGTATTTTAGATTTTCAATTAAAGACAAAGAGTTATCACTAAAATATTAGATATTTTAAATTTGCATAGTTACAAGTTCTTAGTAACTAGTAAGATTTAAAAATCTGAAATCATTTTATTATTTTAAAAACAGTTTGGTATCTAACAATTTTTTTAATATAAAAAAGAGATGGATGTAATAACTAGGAGTCTAAAATCTAAACTAAAAAGTTAAAAACACTAAAAATCAATAAGACTTTACTAAATGTTCGGTTAGACTTGACATCACACTAAATTGTTCGTTACGAAGTACAATTAGAAAGTTCGGTTCGACATACTATTAAGAAGGTCGGTTCGACATACTATTTAACAGTTCGGTTCGATTCAAGACCATACTTTTGAGTTCGACCCACCTCTACTAAATAATACCCATTTCTTAATGAAATAATAATATTAATGGCTCAATAAGCCAATTATTTTTATTATATAACCTCAACTAAATTTTAATTTATAAATTAATATTGATGTAATATATATTTGAGATGTCACCCTTAAAATGCCTAGATATGCCACAGGGTCTGTTTTTTATTCAATTTCATAATCATGTAATTATCATTGATAATACTACTGTACTGATATAGTACAAGTTACTTTGAATTAGTGTCATTGAGTTGCCGTCAAAACCCTTTAAAAAGCAAATATGGGAATATTAAAAACTAATTATAGTACATATTTATTGTTTTAACAGGTAGAAATGGATAAAGATCCTGTCGTTGAAAATGAAATTTGTATGGAGAACTAACATTAATATTCCAATCAATATAATGTGATATTATGCATGTTTAAGAATTGTTATTAATTTGTTATTAAAATTAAATGAATAATAATAATAATAATAAAAAAAAACTATTAATTGTTTTAAGATTGTTTTTTTTATTTACATATCAAAAAAAAAAAAAAAAAATTGTAACAACTCAACTTTAAAATAATATTCAGAAGATAAGTAGGTAATCGATCTGATGTATGTACATATTGACAATACATATCGAGTGCACCTTGTCATAAAGTAAACTGCTTAGATGTATTTGTTAAATTTGAATTAAATTATAAATTGTTGTTAATAAAACATAATTCTCGTAGATATTAAGCATATATTATATTTATATTCTATGATAAGTCAGTATTGAGTTGACTCAAAAGTTAAAAAGTTAATCATTCATAATTAATTTTACTTTAAGTAAAACGGTAAGTTAAATTAATTTTTGCTAAAAATTGCATTAATTATAATTATTATTTTTTATTAACTTCTGAGTCAATAAAAACTTAATAGGTATGTAGCATAAATAAGTAATAGTATTAAATTAATATAAATGTTTTGAAAACTACATATTTGGAATCTTGTAGTTTTTATAATTTCACTAACAAAACTTGAACCTTATTTTTAAATTTTCAAGCTTTTTGACAAAGTGAAAAAAAATTATTAAAAAGTTAATTATATAGTCAAATTCAACTTGGATATAAATTATATGTTTTTCATTTACAAGTTATAGGCTGGTAATTTTCAAAATGTTAACTTATAAGTAACAGTCATGAGCGCCCATAGGTAAAATTTTATGAGAGGTTAGGTAATAAAAAAATCTCAAATATAAGATATTGGTTTAAATGTTATTTTTACATATAAATATAAATATACCATATTTATTGAACTACAAGCTTACAATATTTTTTGCCCAGAGGGGTACAAGTATCCTATCTTGCCTACAGTTGGGTACCCATGGTAACAGTCATCAATCATTATATTATTTTTAAAATGAAACACATAAATTCATATAAACAAAATTTCAAAAATAACAGATTTCTATCGATAAATAAGGTTAATTTTGGAATTTAACTGAATTAAGTTTTTTTTTAAATATATAAATATGTATAAAATAATTTAGGCATTTTGTGATATTACAGTTTATAAAATAGAGGTAGGTATAGAACTTATTTGGTAATAATGTAAATAAAAAATAATAATTAATATATCCATTTTAATTAAACATATTTTGATTAAAAATATCTAAAATTATTAAAATATACCTATTTGTCATGAAATATTGCACAGTTAAATATCCTAAATCCTAATTAGAGAAAATTATACATTTTTATTTTTTTATTACAAAACATAATATTATGAAAATATATCTTTTCTTAGTTCTTTTTAGATTTTATACAACAAAATTTTCTCCACAATTTTTTTCCTACATACCACAATATTACAGTTATAATTATTCTCATGATGATCACCAAAAACAAACCATCAATTAGTAGAAATTCATACCAAGTCAATTGGTCAGCAGCTGTTTTCAAATGATGCGCCCCATTGTAACGTATTACATACTCAATCCAGTAAATAGCTTTGTTTAATGATTTTAATGGTTGATCATGAAATATTTGTGATAGTTCTGTTGCTTTTTGTTTAAACCTATAAATGTTGATACA
Source organism: Aphis craccivora (assembly GCA_009835225.1). Classification (NCBI taxonomy): domain Eukaryota; kingdom Metazoa; phylum Arthropoda; class Insecta; order Hemiptera; family Aphididae; genus Aphis; species Aphis craccivora. Next base: position 32,438 of record VUJU01000436.1, read on the forward strand.
TTTTTGGGGTTAATACAATAATAATAATGATTTAGAATTAAAATTAAAATTATATGAACTTACGATTTTTCATTCAACATTTTATTTAAAGCTATTTCAAATACATCTTCAGTAAATTCACTGTATTTAATTTGAATTGCTGCACCTCTGTTCTGCATTACTAATGAGTTATGCAACTGATCTCCAAACACTGATATAGCTAACATTGGCACGCCAAAGTAAATAGCTTCTTCAGTACTGTGTATGCCTCCATGAGTGATAAATAGTATACAATTAGGATGGCCTAGAATATCGACTTGCGGAAGCCATTTTCTAGCAATTATATTTGGCGGAAAGTCTATTTTAGTATCCGATTCCCATTTAAATAATACTTTTTGCTTGATTTTACCAAGTTGTCTAATAAAAATTTCCAATTCATTTTTGGGCAATTGTGTTAGTTTGAGTACAGAACCAAAACTAAAGTATACAACTCCATTAGGAGCATTGTTCATTATATCCTGGAGATCCTAATAAAAAATGATAACTAATGACATAAATTATGATAATATAGACATAATTAATACTTATTAATATAAATAATTTTACTTCTGGAAGTGAAGATGCAGGTTTAAGGTGCATTCCGGCTACATCTATATATGAAGGAACAAGAGGTCTTGGTGTTCCAACAGAAAAGTGTGTATTAATCAATGTCAGTGAAATATTGTTTAGCATGTTCTCTATTGATGGTCGTGTCTCCCAACCAGTATAGTTAAAATATTTATTCATTAAATCTCTTTGCTTTGGCAAGTAGTAAAATGAACCCAAAGCTGTATGTATAAACGATAATACAGTATTTGTCAAACGTTCTATGAAAGACATATTGTCACAGAATCCAGTGTTGATATCTGGAATATATGATCCAATATATGGATTACGATGCCACTGTGCTACTCCAGCATTTGGAATAGATGGAAATAGTTGTACAACAGGTGCATTGAATTTATGTCCAAGAGTTACAAAACACTCATGGTAGAAGTTTTCGAATAAAACTAAATCAAAATGAAGTCCTTCTGAATGAATCAATTTCTGAATAGATGGTTTATTTAATATCGTTTCTGTAAATTTTGGCCAAATAAACCAAGACCTAAATGGAACTAAAATTGGTTTGAAATGTCTAGCTACATCGAACGGATTAAAACCTATTAAAAAAATTAAAATTATTATTGTTAGTATAATTAGAATAATTAGATTATATTGTAGTACAAAGCTATTATAATTGTACAATATCTACTTAAGTTTATTACTTACCCATTACGAGATCTTCATCTTCAACTTGAATATGATGGTAAGATGGAGGTGGATTTTTCAATGGAAATGGTGATAAAACAGTCATGTTATGACCTTTTTCTGCTAATTCTTTGAATAACGGTTCAAACGCTCCATAGTGGCTGCGTGCTTTACTTGGTAAAAAGGCTAATATACTAGACGTTAAACCATTATTTACTGTTATTAAAATAACAATGATCAAAACTATACTGTTCATCATGAACAATTCTCGCCAACTTGAAGATTAGATAATAATTTATTTAGGTATTTCACATCTATAAAGAAAAATAAAATAAAAAAAACAATACTTCTATATATTTAACTGAATGAATAGTTACCTGTAATAATAGTTTATAAAATGTATAATTTTTCTACTAGACTGTTTGCTATCACTATCAATATAAATTGTAGTATAATAAAGTTAATATTTAATAAATCAATTTTATTTGTTAAATAAATCTTACATAATATAATAAGGACTGCTGAGCTATGTTTAATGTATTTATTTTTAAATAAAATATTATTAATTACCATACAAACATTGATTGTAGAATAATTTAATTGAAGTTATTTGTTTGATAGGTGGTACATCAATGATCAGTGAACCAGTCTGTTATTATGCAACATAAACATATCTCAATCCTATGTTTATAAATTATAATAGACATAATAAAATAACAACAATTTAGAAGGTCATCTAGTCATCTATACATAATAAATATTGTGGTTTTATTCTAATAAGAAAATAAAAAATATACATAATACTTGGTGGTTCACCAAGTATTGCCACAATTTTTTTCCTTTAATAATTTATTTATTCAAATTCTGATTTTTGGATTTTTTAAGTATAATCAAGTACTATATTTTTAATTTATTATTTAGATTCGTATACAATATAAGAAAATAAGATGTGGCAATAAACAACTTTTTTTTTTAAATGAAAACCAAATATTTTTATTGTAAATTATTAAGTAGGTATAGATGATTTTTTTGAACATGTTGATATGAATGCCTAGGTACTTACCTATCTTAATAACAATAATAATGATGTAAGAAATCAGTTTTTAAGTGTATAATATTAATATAACAAATACAAATATTATAGACATTAAAAATGATTTTGTAAAATCATAAAATAGTTATAATATTTGACATGTTACTTATCAGTTAATACACATTACACTGCCAATTTTACATATTATAAAATGTTGGTAGATTATTAGATTAATATCAAATATATATCAATTAATAATAATTTTTATATTATCAAGCTCCAATACATTATACATTATAATATAACAGACGCATTATCGTGGATCCATTATTCTTACTTGTAAAATATCTCATGATATCTAATTCAAAAACTACCCACTCAATAGGTACTCAAATTTTGATTTAAATATATTAATAATATTTTAAAAAAACTAGTTAAAACTACAGGAAGTACTATGAAGTATGAATAATATGTATTCTAGCATTTGAAGAAGAGAAATTGGTACCACTACGGTATATTCCTTCTGTAACAGGCGATATGTAAATTAACTTTAATATTATAAAAAAAATTTAATTAATAACAGTGGACCACTCAGACTGTCCATCCACCATCCGGCGAACCGTAAGCGATCATCGTTGCTGAATTACCATAATCGCAATGCGATTGATAACCAGCGATCTCACGCTCAGGTGGATGGACCAGTCTCATCATCGTGGCTGATGACGACTCCAGATTTGCACCTGGAGGGGACGATGCATACTACAGAAATGATCCTGTGAAGTATGATCTTAACTGAACACTGAAATTTGCACATTTTTATAGTAAAAACTATCACTACGAATCGTCAGTTGGACATTAATACAACACATAAATTTAATATCGAATATAATACTGTCGTCTATTTTACTCCTTGGTCATATAAGTATATACAATTACGGTTGAATAGTATAACATATCCTTTGGGTCTCGATTATTATTGAGGTAAAATTACGGATTTATAACGAATTATAATAAGATACAAAAACATTTTATAAAAGCGCTATCTATCGGACGTATTGATTCGATGAGGAATTAATAAGATTAATTTTTTCTTAATCCAATAAAAAGAATTCCTAAAACGTTCGTATAATGTATTAATATATAATCTTATAATTACAAATTCCAATAATCATCAGATCATACTTCAGAGCACGAATTAAGATATACCTAAATATATCTTAATTCGTGCTTCAGAGTATGCTATCTAAAATATCTTAGGCCGTGGTTTAGACGTTAACTGATCACTGAATAAACCGTCTGAATAAAACCGTGGTTAACAAAATATTTAGGAGACGGCCAGACGGGTATACCTTGCACAATTTATTCATCAATCTCATCGAGGTGCGAGGTTTTGAAAAATATAATGTGGATTATTCAGTATCCTTCAGTAACGTCACAGAAAAGATTAAATTTGAAATTTTATTATACGGTAATATGTTATAAGTGTAAAGCATAATAATATAATAATATATTATATTATAATATTATAAGTTTATGGTGTAAAATATAATGTATTAATGTATTATATTATATTATCATGATTTTGAATTTGAAACCACAAAGATTAGAAATTAGAATAAGGAGACCAAACTATAGTACGGCCGCCCGCATGAAAAAACGTACCAGAGTCGCACGATTAAACGGCCACAGGTGGCGCTACATAACCCGCGTAGTATAGGGATTATTCATGTTTTTTGCATTTTTTGTAAAATATATGCATTATTTCGAACCATGACCCATTATAAATTTTATAGTTCGTAAAATTACGCATTCATACATGTACATATGGGTATATTTCATTCTTTAAATAGTAAATAGTCATTAATACTGAACTAATACAATAATACTGTAAATAATATTAAGTATTTGAGTAATGAACTGCAACGCACAAGGTACAAACTACAATTACATTATGTCAAATCTATTATAACAATATTGATATTTGATATTATTCATAAAATAATAAAAAAATTTAATGAAATATATTATATTAAACAGAGTAGATATCCGTGATCTCCTTTATTCTAATTAGTAATTTCTAATCAGTAATCACGGTTTAATTCTAATCTTCACGATTCTTACTATCTCGATATATTGAACCTAGAAACAGTTTCTGTTATAATTTTTGATAAGAAAATCATTGTAATTATTGACGTCTCTAGATTCATTCTTTTAAAATTTTACAGGTTTCAAAAACGTGTCGTCTTACTCATTTTTGACTTAAAAAAAGGTTTTTGTAGTTTCTTCATCTCGATTTTCAAGTCAATCATTATAAGTAAGTACAACATTTAATGAATAGATGAAATAAAACAGTGGCGTGTGTGTTTTGATTATGGGGTCCCTAGTGTCATCTACCGATAGTATAATTACTATAATTGAGATTTGAGGCCTTAAGAGTTTTTTTATTTATTATTACCAAACAGAAAAAAAAACGAAAATTTTTCTAAATTATGTGATTTCGAGGACATCATACCCCTGTCTATTGTGTGTTGACCTCATCTCCCTAACACATAATATAATAACTTTAGCTGGTAGGTATTTATGTATTTCAAAAATATGTGAGTAATAATATTTATAAATATTTTAAAGTCGGTAATATGTCAAATTGTTTTTTTCATTCTAACGAGAAAATATAGAGTACAGTGTAGTCTTCTGAAAATACAATTTGCTTTATTATGCAATTGTATGACACTAAGAATGAGAATAAATATGGGAATAACATCTTGTTAAGAATAAAATTGTTTGTGTTAATACTTTTAAAGTGACTTACAACACTGCATTTGTGTGTACGGATCATTAATAATAGGGATAGTAGCATGACCATAATGGCCAAATCCAACTACAATTTACACATAATTAAATTGCTTAAAATGTTGGTTTAGATTTTTTAATAAACAATAATTTAATAATTTAGGTAAGAGCTATCTACATTATACATTTTCTTATATTATGATTATTGTACCTATCTTAATTGTATACAAATAAATTAAACTAATATCTATACATTTACAATAATTAGTTGAAGTTACTTGCCTTGTTAGGAGTGGACCTAAGTAAAGAAGAGGTCATTAAATAATGTAGGTACCACCTAAAATTCTAGACTGTGCATGCCTGTAATAGAAAAATATAACTTTATGTATAAATAAACTTTTTAAAATATTTACTTTTATTAGGTAGGTATATGGATTATATTAATCTTAAAAACCTATACATATTTTTATTTTTTAGATAAAATGGCGTTGGAGTTTTTAGCTCAAGAAAAAGTGTGGCTCGATAAATCAAAATATGCTGATGCAGAACGTATGTTTTATGAAAAACAATCAAAGGTAATTGATATTTTTTTAATATTCTGATCAATTTAATATGTTTATTGATATATTATAATTGTCTATAATATTTAATTACCTAAAGTTAGTTTATTTTTTGTTCCATTTTATTAATATTGGCTATTATATTGCTTTTATAATTTTATATACTATTTTTTTTTTATTAGTATTTTACTAGTTAATATATTTGGTTACAGTTAATACAATTGTCTGTACTGGAGGAGGCTACATAAAAAGAGCTTAATTATATATTTAAAAGTCAAACTATTAACCTAATCTAACCAATGTTGAGTTGTTTGCTTTCAAATAATATGTGTTATGACTTGTAATTAATATTGTTATTACAATTAATTTTTAGAATAAGGTGGAAAAAATTATTAGTAGTGGTGCTAATTCATATAGTGCAACAATATTAGTAAGTGCATGTTTTAAAATTGTCTATTCTATATCAATGAGAGCATAAATTCATATTTGTGCACCGGGCGCTTATCGCTTGGCCAAACTGCAAGACCTATAACACAGTTCTTTTTTTGTTTTCATGTATTAATTAAAGTATATGTATTTAGGTTTTATTAATCTCTAGAATTACATACTTCTAAATTATAATTACAGACTGGAATTATATATGTTATAATTATGTTGTATATTATATATTATATTTTATATTACTAGCTGAATTACCTATCGGTTTGGTATTAGCCATCATTGGTTTACCATTAAAATGAAAATTTCGAAAAATCTTTTCATAGTGCACCTACATGTAGTAATAACTAATAAGTACATTTAATGAAAATTTCAAATAAATCGCTTTTGTAGTTTTGGCTGAAAGTTGATTCCACCCTTAACTTATATATAAATATTTGGCATTTACATATTCATGCTGAGTATCATATTTAGCACTATCTTTTTAAAGTTTATAAATTCCCTGTTCAATTTTGAATCCATTAAGTAATATATAAATTAAATGGATACTTACTAGACTTGTCTAGTTAACCATGAACCATCTTTGACACCTTAACATGAGAAATGGGGTTAGTTCTCAAAAATAAGCATGTCGCTTAGAAGGTAAAAAGAGGATGTAAAACCGTTGATTATTTGGAGAAATAATAAACTAAAGTAATCTTTTTGATACTTGTTCAAAAGAATAAACATGTTTTAAAAGGTCATTATGTTTCTTTGGATGAACTTTGTTTAAAAATAAGAATATTTAAAATCTAAAAGATGTTCTTTCATCAATATGGTACTTGTTTGTTATTGCTCCGTCACTAGCCCAGCTAGGTCCACTTACTATTATTTAATTAGCAGTGTACCAATTTGTAGTAAATTATCTATTTAAAAAAAAAATTTTATATTGTTAATATGTTGCAAAATTGTATGTTACTTAAACAAAAAATTGTGTTTAAAATTAATTTCAATGATTTATTAAAAGTTTTATTTAATGATAGTGATATTTTATTTTGAAAATATCTAGATGTAAACAAAGTGGGTAATAAAATATTATAAAAATTATCACTATGGAATCAAGATAGATGTTAGAAAAGGAATTAGTGAAGAAGAAAAGGATTTATAAGTAAACAATTAGTTTACTGGTTCTAGACTGCAATGCACTAATAATAATCCATTTCATATATTAATGAGAAATTACTACTGTATTATTGAAAAATAGCTTGATTTTAAAACCTAGAGGATGGTTTGGAAAGTACAATGAATTAGATGTACTTAGGAGGTCAAAATTAAAAATTACCAGTGTTTTTCAAAACAATTGAGGAAAACTAAGTATTATTGAAAAACAACATTTTTGTCAATAAAAAAATTACTGACAATTTAAAATGTTTGAAAATTTAATATAAGGTCCCCTATAAGTTTTTATATCTGGTAAAAAATTTGGTATTAAAAATTTTCACAATATTTTTTTATGTGCATTTGAAGATCAAAATTTTACAAAATCATAAAAATTATTACAAACGAGTATATTGTAGTAAAAATGTTATAAAATCTTTGATTTTTATAACTAAAGCTAAGGGTTGAGAATGTAATTTAACATTCTTCATAAGTATCTCCTAATATAAAACTAAAAAATTATACAAACACAATTATTTTTTATAAATATGTTAAGAAGTTCAAATTTTAACAATAATTCATATTATATTATATTGATTTAATGAATGTTAATTATTATAGTGAGCAATGCAATTTTGATTTATTGTAATATATTAACACATTGACCACCACATGCCGCCAGCAGTCATTCAATAGGCATTTGTTATACGTCAAGCATATTTTTCAATGTCTTCCATATTGGTATAGGTATACCAAATATTTGAAAAAAAAATTGTAATGATTCCCGCTATGCCATGGTCCTTATTTTAGTGAATATTGTAGCGCCATAGAAAATTTAATAATATAAAACCAAATTCATTTATGGACTTTGGCGGTCATATGGCATGGTAGTTATGATGAACTATGGGCGCGGCGGTCACAAATGTATAAAATTTGAGAATCACAGATGACCACTGGCAGTCAACATGTTAAACCTTTTTTTATGTTTACAAATATATCATTGAATTTAAATGATACACTCCCATAACATTATGCATACCTAACAGTAATGTATTGTGAAACACTACTCCTTGCCTACCTTGATTGATTTTTGTTAATAAAATTATATGGTTTTACTATTAATGTATTTAGTGGCTTATCCTGGGGGTTGGGGGTTATAACCCTTCTCCCCTCCAGAAAAAACTGGATACGCCAATAATTGTTAATATAATATATTGTTTGGCTAGTGGTAAAGCAATAATAAACAAGTATCATTAATAGTTACTTCTACCACTTTTATTATTTATTAAGAACTAATCACTAACATTCTAATAATATTATGTTAAGTTGTATCGAGTTTGTCTAGTTAAAATAGTTAAAATAAATAAAGTTTCTATTAGAATTATAAAAATTAAATTTGTTTTCCATTACTATTTTTTTCTGAAATTGTAAATATTTGTAGATTAACTCTAATATATGCAAAATTTAAAATAATTATTATAACGCTTAAATTATAGTAGGTTTATCAACTTAATAATTTTGTTATTTTAAATTTTTATTTATATATGCATTTTCAGTTAGAAACTAAGAATAGTAGATCATATTTATAGTTAAAACATAAATATATCTAGAAAGATAAAGTACCTACTACTTTATAATAATTTATGCTAATTTAATTATTTTATATGTAGTAGAATATTGGTTTTATTTTAATAGAATACCGGTTGTGAGGTCCCTGGCAAGAAAGTGCTGTTAGCTGAGATTGAAAAGGCTCGTCAAATTTTACATGAGAAAGTTCTAAATGTAAGACAAACTCGTTAAAAATATATAATTTATTCATACATATGGCTTAACTAACATTTCAAAATAATATTATGTCTTTGTATATAAGATTTTAATTTAGCATTTGAGAGAGATTTTGTTTCTAAATATTTTTGTGTATCATAAAAATGTTTAATAACATAATATTTGTTCCATAAAAATATACCTTGTACAAATATTAATTCTATTTAAGGTTTAAATTTCATATGTATTTATATGAAGTACTTAATGACGTATGATTAAAAAATATAATAATATGTAATGTCTATAAAGTGAGATGTGAAATTTGCTTGACTTATAGTAAAGTAATTTCAAATATTATGTATACATTTAATTATATTCTTATAAAAATGGTTGTAGTTCACAAACTACATAATTTTTTTTTACTGAATAAAAATAATATTTGGCATATTGTTACAGATTTAATTGTTAAGAATATTGAAAATATTTTTATCAAAAGTATATTCAGACAAATACAATTGAATAAAATCTCTCACATTTTTTATGGCTTCAATTAAATTGTCAGAAAAAAAAAAATTATAATTCTGGGTTTATTTATTGATTAATTTTTTATTTTTTTAGATCGGTGAATATGAATCATCTGTCATTTGTTCAAGGGATACAGAAAGTTCCAATACAATCAATGGTAATTAATCAAAGTTTATTTAAAAAAAAGTGTAATTAAAATTAATAATTTTGAACTATATTACAGCAATTGCTGATTTAAAAAATGCTTTTCAAAAGTTGGAAGTCCGTGTTAGTGTATTGGAAGGAAAATCTCCTAGTGTAAGTATTTCCCAAATTAAATATAATGAAATCTAACTAAATTTATTTTCAATTAATTTATGAAATAATTTCAAATGAGTTTACTAAAACAATTTAGTAAATTATAATTTCCCAAAGCCATAAAATAAGTTTATGATAAGATGAAATAATACAATTTAGAATTTCCAGTGTGCTGCATAGTAATATTGTTTTAAATTTGACTCAATTAGATGTTACTCTCACCAGTATTATTCCTGTCTTACAAATATACGTCATAGCAAATTTGTGTTCAGTAGAACCAATTGTGCATTGTTAGCTTTAATATTAGAGTAAATTGATCTATCATCAAAGTTAAAATTAAGAACATGATCTGTGTTTAAATTTAAATTTTTAATCAAGAAATAATTATTTTTACCTAACCAGAATTAAAAATGTAGTCACATTTATTAAAGCAGTTTATGAGAAATAATAAAGTGTATTATGATACAACTCAAATTTTAAATTCTCTAGGATTTTAATCATGATATTGTCTTAAATAATTTAACATATTTACAAACATGGCATAATTTGGAAATTCTTTTAAAAATTCCACTAGATTTAAAAATATATATATACCTACAATAAACAAAATATGAATACCACTCTAATTGTCAAATCTTAGAACCAAGTATACAATTCTATGTGTAAATGTATTTAAAATAACCTTGTTATCATAATATTAGAATAAAATGTAGTCAAATAGTTCAGTGTGTAAATGAAAGAACTTCACATCAATTATACTTGATATGGGTTTAAATAAAGAAAACCCCACGTTGTATTATATAGTTGACTGATGGCCATGAACATGCCAATATTATTATTTTCTATTGACACTAATATATTATCATGCACAATTTATGTTTTAGAGTTCTTCAAGTAATTCAAGTTCATTGAATCAAGGTATTTAAATTATATTATTTAATTTAGTGAGATGTATTTTATAGATATAAATTTGTTTTTATACTAAGATATTGAACAATTGCAAAGTCTTATGGCAAAATTAGAAGCTCGTGTTACATCATTAGAAACTAAAAAAACAACACAATCTTCTTCTAAACCGGAAGAAAAGGAAACACCAAAAGTAAATGATGAGGAAGATGATGATGTTGATTTGTTCGGATCAGATTCTGAAGTAAATATTTAACATAAATTATTTAAAATTATTTTTGGTATTGTTGTTATTTAGCTTCTCATATTTAGAATTTAGATTGCTTCATTTAAACGAGTATAAAACTTGTGGTTTTCATTGTATGGTATAGAATAATATTAGAATGTATTGTTTAGTCAGGTTTAAAACCTTAAATTAATATCAATAGTATAGTTTTATTATTATAGTAAATTAATAACTAAATTTTTAATTTTTCTATGTATTTAATAAAAAGTTTTAAAATAGTGTATTTCAAAAATTCTTTCAAATTCAATAGTAAAATTTTATTTGAAATTCATTAGCAATTATTATGGTACATGTAAAAATAAAATTGGCCACTTTAATTATAATATTCCAATTTTGATAGTTAAAATCAGTATCTGAGTCTTCTACAAATCTATATTTTGGGAAAAAATAATTCCAGAAAAGTTCCCAATAGCTATTTAATAGAGTACAGTTAATTTAATATTTAGATATAAGTTGACTCTCATTTATGTGCATTCTGAATTAGGCTTAATATTTTTAAAATTGTTTTTTAAAATCTAAACTTAAGATTTTACTGTATTCCTTTTTTATATGATAAATATAGTATAATTATCTTATAAATATCATTTTTAGGAAGAATCTGAAGAGGCAGCCAAACTTAAAGCCCAGAGAGTAGCCGAGTATTCGGCTCGGAAATCTAAGAGTAAGCATGTATTATTATATATATACAGTGATTATTTTATTAGAAAATATGCACTTCATAATCTATTTATGTTTTACATAATTTCCAGTCGAAATAAAATAATATTTTTTAATGTTATAATTTTTAAGTTTTTATTTTTAATTATTATTATTATTTTTTTTTTTTTGAAAGAAAATATATATTTTTGATTTTTATTTTGAAGCAAAATATTTTTTAGAGTATTAACATAATAATCAAAATTTGGACAAGTAGTTAAGAGTTATAATTTATAAGTTATAAGTATTTAAAGTTTGTGTTTGCTATCAGGAGAGGTATGGGGATACTTCATAAAATGATGGTCTTCTCCGTTTAACTAAATTTTAAATACTTATAGCTTATAAACTACTCAACAAAATTTCAATTTTTATATATTGAAATGATTCTAAAAATATTCTGCCTCAGAATATAAAATTAAAAACTTATGTTGCAATTTAAAAAGTAAAAAACTTGAAAAATTAGGTATAGTGATAATATATATATTTAAAAAAAAATTGTTTTATTTTAGTCGGAAATTAAATAAAAAAAAAAAAATTCAAAAACATAAATAGATTATGAAATTATGAGTATTCAATAAAAGAATTACTCAGTATATTATTAATTAACGTTTCTAATATATTTTAAAATGTTTAGAACCAACTCTTATTGCAAAGTCAAACATCATATTGGATGTTAAGCCATGGGACGATGAAACAGATATGAAGGAGTTAGAAAAGGCAGTGCGCCAAGTTGCTACTGACGGTTTACTATGGGGAGCATGTAAGCTAAATATATATATTTTTCATGTACATTTTTATCAATTACAATTTTTAAGAATTCTTTTTTTCTCTAAAAATTAGTTATTTTTATTACAGCCTTATAAATGATTTATATATATATATTTTTTAAATAGTATATTTTTATTCTAAAATTCAAAATATGATATACTTATTTTTATTTTTTGACTACTAGTATGACTAATATACATGCAATAATTATTATATTATTATTTAATCCCAAAATTTTATTTTTTAACTAACTACTTGTTTGAAGAGTTGTACTACTATCATAATTATTAGAATATTAAATAATTTAATGTTAAAACCAATAAGACTATTCAACATTTCTATAAGTATTCAATACAAATTATAATATGTCATCTTTGTGATGTATAAGTTTTATTATTAATCATTGTGTTAATTTTATTAATCGCCTATAATCTCAAATAAATTATTAAATTTAAAAAAAGTAAAATCTAGTTATTATGGATTAACTAATGTCTTACTTGATTACATTCTAATAGGATAATTAATTATTGAAATATTATATTTGGATATAGTCATCACATATTATATATAAAATGTGTTGTTTTAGATTAGGTTTAGTTTAAACTATTAAGTATGTATCTTATTTTTTTCTTCGAATAAAGAAAATAATTTTTCTGTTTTTAAATGTTCAGTATAAAAGTTTGATTGTTCATACCAAAAAAAAAAAAAAAACCATTAATAGCAACTAAATAATTTTTGTTTGTTTTAATTAATAACTAATCTTTTTGAAAATGCATATAATAATTAACTTCTAACTAGTTCATTAAAATATTGTGTAGTCATCTGGAAACTTCAAAAGTATGTTTCACTTAATTTAATTTATTATTTCAGCTAAACTGGTTCCATTAGCTTATGGAATACATAAGCTTCAAATTAGCTGTGTTGTTGAAGATGAAAAAGTATCAATTGATTGGTTACAAGAAACATTACAAGAAATTGAAGATTATGTAAGTATTATATTTTTAAGTTATTTTTAAAAATGTTATTAACTGTTAAATTTTAAACCAAAATGAACTTGGGATGTTTGATTTGTTCCTTAAACTAAGTATCAGAACAAATCATACATGGTAATTTGGTTTGACAATCTAACTTATGAAATTAAAATTTGTCTCATGTTTATTCAAGAATGATAATTAATTATTTATTACCTATACCAAAGATTCCCAAACTGTGGGTCGCGATTATAATTTTGGTAGGTCGCGCTATATTTTTATATTAAAAATAAATATATATCTTTTTCTTAGTAAGCAACTGATTCACTAAAAAAAAAAGGCCATTCATTGATATTGTGGGTCGCCAAATTTAAAAAAATTCCAAAATGGGTCATTCAATAAAAAGTTTGGGAACCTCTGACCTATACTATTATTGTTATATTATTAATTAACATGTTAAGTACTTCATAGTTTTTGATACATAATATGTATGTGTAATGGTGGCTAATTGTTGATGTCAGGCCCAACTAATAAAACCATTCAATAATTTAATTAATTAATTATAATGTAGAAAAATGGAAGCATTGTTTTGACGACTGAGTGAATTATAAAGCTGTGTAGATGTCTATAAAATATTTTGTGTTAACAGTGAATTGTGGGGACAATGTCACAGTTGTCGTATACCCATTAATCAAGGCACTTGATCTATTAGAATCATCATTAGTTATTTTTAAAATTTTTAAAAATTAATCCTATAACTATAAAACGTTTTGATTTTTAAACTTTTTTTGGTTAATTATAACATTTTAATACTTCAGTTTATTTTGAGTTCAAATAAAACATTTAAAGTTTGATTCAGTTAAAATAAAAATTTTTGCAGTAAATTTTGCTTAAGTAACTTAAAACCTTAATTTTTAATAACATCATTAGTTTAGTTATAGCATTCCAATATCATATATTATTTCTACTATATATATAAATATATATATTTTTTTTTTTTTTAGATTCAAAGTGTCGACATAGCAGCTTTCAACAAAATTTAAAATCAAAAATTATTTTGATTTACTCAAAACACTAAAAATAAATTAATAAAAAATTGTGAAACAAATAACCATTATCTGTATTTTTTTTTCAAATTAATTGATTTAAAATTTAAATATGATATCTGATTCTGATATTTATATATGATGTTGTTAAGGTAATTCATTATTTTAATGAGTATGAAACAATTTATCCACATTATTATATTTGAAATGTAATTGAAATTACTTTTCAATAAGATACAACTTTGTAACAAAAAATAAACATTGCATAAATATTTATCTACAATTATTTATTGCTAACATTACAAGCATTGGTTGAAATAGTATATTAGCATACTTAAAACAGATAAAAAAAAAAAAATGATGTATTTTGAATAAGGTTAATTAAGTATTAAAATACAGTACAACTAAATATTATACTGTTCAAAACATTAAAAATAAATAATTGTGACAAGTTAACATTTAAAATGATATTTACCAAATACTAATGATCATTATATTTTTTCAAAGTATTACTTTTTCTAATTTATTGTGTTATATCTTTAAAATTAACTAGGTACTTATTAAAAATAATTTTCAATATGTTTACGCATCATGACATCATGTATAGTAATTAATTATTAGAGAAACACAGCTTTAATGAGTGATTACCAAATACTTGCAAGTTACAATACTATAATTATAAAATTTAGTTAATATCTTAAGTGATCTGTGACTCCTTATTTAGAAATCCCGGATTAATTTGTCTTAAATACGGAGCATTTTAAGTAATACATATACTTTTAATTTACAGTAATGTTAATGAAGGGAAATGGTGTAGGTATAATCTCAAAATTCAAAACTTATAATCCGGCAATATAAAAGTTTATTATTTTTTTTTTTTAAATTAGGTTGCATGTTTTTTTTTTTATCTGAAGAATCATTGAAATATTAAATAAGAGGATCTATGTTAATAATTAAATATGTGATATTTTTCTTACAAATAAGCTTTCATAGCTTCATATCTTTATAAAAATTTAGTTAATAAAATTACATTTAGGTCTTAAAGTCACCCAAACACTATTTTGTTTCTGATAGTAGATAGTAGACACAAAAGACATACTGTTGTACTGCTTCAAAAGTTGGTAGCAATAAATTAAATTTTACCGACTTGCCTTTTATTAGGGCAAAGGGATATAATATATTGTATTTCCCACCAAAACAAATCAAATGTTGAAGTTTCTGTTTCAGTAATTCGTCAATAGAGCGCGCCAAAAGAAATGTCAATAAATCACTAAACTCAGAATTTTGTATACTATATATTCCTTTTTTTTTTATTTTTTTCTCTATTTAGCTTTTTTTCTACGATTTAAAATATATTTTTTTTTTATTTTTTCTATTGCTCTTTAAATGGTGAAGCCTTTGCTGCAGATTTAATATGAATATTAGTACAGATACTGGTATTAGTAGTTGATTATAGAATTTTCTGCAATATAAATACATTTATGTTTTTAATGAGTTTAATGCCGCTGACGCCTAATGTATTACCTTTATGAAAAAAGAATCGAAAAAATATGCACAAATAATATGTGATCTCGGATATTTCCCTGAATAAAACTTAATGAAGAATTAATTCTTTGTTGGACCGTTCCCTTGCCTGGATTGAGGAAAAATATTATTTGTCAACAGGTGTGCCGTATGCGAGAAGTTGGAATAACGAGAAAATCTATATTTTCTTTTACAACATTTGTGAGATTATTATCTATGATCATTATTAGCTTTTAAGATATTTAAATTTTAAAGGCTTATGTTTTTGTTTTAAATTTTAATGACTTGAATTCCCCAAAATTAAATCATGTACAGAAAATGTTAATTTAAACTTCTAAAGTATGTTTCAAATTTCTACAATCGATAATTTAACTATAGCAAAAATATAAAATTATTTGATATTAAATCGTTATTTTACGCGTAAATTTTTGACTTCGTATAAACTTTAACATTTTTTTGTTGGATTATGCTCAACTTATTTTATGATTACCTATTGTAAACCTAACTTATGGAAAACCTTGTATTTAATTTTCAATTCTTAGTTACTTATACATCTTTTTAGAAATGTTTAACTACAAATTTGCATGTATTCATGATTTTGACAAATTTTGTCAACATTTAAACTTCAAAGTTCAAACGCTAATAAAAAAAATTGTGCCTATGTATTCTTATAATTTTTGAATCACTATAATACTAACTCACGAGGAACTTTGTATTAAATTTTCAAGTATTTTGGCTTCACCAAAAAATTTATTGATGTTTATAAAAAAAAAAAACTAAGCAAAAACGAATATTTCAAATGCCCACAAATAGCTTTAAAATAGGTAAGTGAAATATTTTGAAAATTAAATTATGTAAAGAAAATGCCGAAAAAAATAACTGGTAAAATTTTCAAGTAGGTATCTATGACACACTTTTTGAATAATAACAAATATTTAAAATCGTTTGAGGATAAATTGTTATCGTTAAGTACCTACCTATGTACGATTTCGTGAAGATTTAAAATTCAGACACTCATAACCTTTTTAATTTTTTTCCTTCTTTTTTTTTATAGTTATTTAAAGAAAAACTTACGGAAAACTATGTGTTGAATTTTTAACCTAAAATTTAAATACAATAGAATACTGAAATTTGTATGCATTTTTAACTACCTACCTACAAAATGAATTACAAATTTTAGCGATTTTTACATATTTCGTAACAATTTGAAGGAATTTAAAACGCTTTAAAAAAAATTGTGACTAACGATTTTTGATTTTTTTTTTAACTACAATAAGAACAACTTATAAAAAAAACCTTGTATTGAATTTTTACTCTTTTTAGATACCTAACATTTTTATCGACATTTTAAAAACCAAAAATACTTGGAAAAATCTAAAATTTCAGTTGTCTAAAAAAAGCCCAAAATTGGGCTATTATGACAGAGAATTGATAGAAGGTGCTATGTTAAAAAATGTACTTTTTTAAAAGTTTTTATCTGGCTATCATACGTTTACTCAACTACTCAGTTCTGACGTTTTGACTTTTGAGTGTTTCTGAAGACTGAATATGCCGTTAAAGTGTTAACGCCATTAACTGTCGTATTGATATCTATAAGTAGTACTCGGTAGTTTCATCATTGGCATTGATTATTGATCGTTTTGTATAATAATATCATATAATATAACATAAATTTATATTTTAAATTCAATAATGTTTTTTTTGTCACGCCTGCACCCAGGGGCGGATCCAGAAATTTATCAAAGGGGAGGTAATTCAATAAGTAACGCCGAATAAAACTATTATTTCTCACAAGTCACAATGTAATAAATTTGTATATAATAAACTCAAGGGAAGAGTAATTACCCTATTGACCCCCCCTTGGATCCGCCACTGCCTGCACTGAAAGATTGGTTTTTGACCGTGGTTGAAGCGTTGGAAAGCGACCTTTTTCCGTCCAGCTGGCAGAAAAGTGGAAATCACTAATAGTTACGGGTGGAAAAGTGGAAATCCTCACAAGTGATGGTCGCGTGTCGCGTCTCTCAGCGTTGATCCCTGCATTACCTTTTCTATGAACGTGTAGGCAGGGCCGGTTATAGGCGTAGGCGACGTAGGCACAAGCCTACTGCGGTAAAATGTATATTCATATATAGAGGCGGTATATAAGAAAAAATAATTAAACAAGAGGCGGCAATTTTGATCTACATATAACAATTTGTATGCACCGGCCCTGTGTGTAGGGTCGGGACAAAAAATAGTATGAGTGGCTCGCGCGGGAAGGGAATTCCAGTCTTGGGCGAATGCGGCACTCGCCTGTGGATCGTGCCACACACCGCACTCGTAGCGATAGCCCGCGACTGAAATAGCTCAGTAGCAGCTCACTTCCCGCTCTTGCCACACAAATACTATTTTGTTTATGGTATTCGTGGTATTGATTGGTTCAATAGTGGTTAAAGTGTTAAGTGTTTCGGATATTCATAGTACGATTAATAAAAGACATATCTATTATAAGTATATCTTTAATCGTGGACCGAGATTAAGAGTAACAGTAAGGCTACAGAAAAAGTGATATTCATATTTGTATTTTGTAGTCGACTGTTACACTCATGACAAAATTTGTCAATCTATTTTGTCATGGTTACAGTCATTCTTTTTTGTGCTGTAAGGTCGTTGAGTTATTTTGTTTAAACTGTTTTTTCCCCGAAAATTGTATAATATTATGTAAGTATTACATTTGTATTAGTAATTATGATAAAATAAGTAAAATATAATAAATTATATTTTGTCACTGTTGTATAATTTTGATGTGAATTATGAAACACGTTGATCGCTTTTTATTCTATATTTGTTTTAATCTTTAATGAAGTGTGTACAAAAGATAAAATAAATATGTAAATGTAGCAATTTTCATTAGAACCTATTTTTAGATTAGGTAAACACATTTTGGGTGTATCACTGGTAAGATGATAATTATTAAAATATTTATGTATACCAACCATGGTGAATAATGGATTTATGGATATATTAGTTGATACTAATGATTAATAAGTAATCTAGACAATTTAAATTCACCTGTTGGCTATTAGTTGTACGTTCTTTTTACCTACATGATAAAATTTAAAATTAAACTTCTGCATAAGGTGGTATATTTTCATAATTTTAAAGTTATACAAAATAAATGTCAATGAAGTAGGTACTATTTTGCGAATTTTTATTTTCTATAAAAACAGCTGTTAAAAAAATAATATGAAAAATTGGTAAATTTTGACATTTTCGAATTTATTTTATACCTACCTATTTATAATTTATTTTATATACATAAGTCATAAATTATGTCACCAATTTTGGTGTTTCAATCTTCAACTTTTTTTAAAATTTTTTTTAAATCCATATTTTATGTAAATTATATATTTTTTTTTAGATTTTATATGAAACTTAGAAAATATAAAAATTCTCAACTCAAATCACTGAACATGGCTAACTGTGAAGATTGTTTTATTTGCAATACAATTGCTCAAATAGGTTTACACAATAATATTAGTGAATTATTGAAAAAAGTTCAACAGTGGGACCAGGTAGACTTAATAATGAGTTCAAAACAGTATAAACAAATAAATAAATTTGAGTGTCTCATGTGTTTTTTTAAAACATTAAATTTTAATGACTGGAAGTGTCATATTATGTCATTATCTCATTTGGCAAATTCTCACGGAATTGAAAATTTGTATTCATATGTTTGTCATAATAAAAAATGTAAGCTATTATTGTATGGACCCAACGAGTCTTTAATTGAACATAATATAGAGAAACATTCATTTAAAGAGGATGTATCATCTATATCAAGTTTAATGGCCGAAGTAATGAAACGATATCTTGCAGTCAATCCAAAACCTTTGTACTTCTGTTCTCATTGTAAAAAATTTGCAGAAACACCAATTCATACTGATGTTAAATTATTGAATAACAGAATAAAAATTCCTATTGAATATTATTGCAGATTTTGTAAGGTTACATTTTTATCTAGTCGTGAAACAATTGATTATCATTTTTTAAGTGTAGAACATATGACAATCAAGTGCTTTGATGAATTATGCTCAGAAATTAAAATAAACTTAAAACAAAAACAAATACCAGAAGGATCAGAATCAGTGAAAAGAAAGAAAAAGAAAAACACAGAAATAAACAATATTAAAATGTCTAATATTCAAACCATAAAACCAAACATAACACAGAATGTTTCAGTATCTCAAGAATATGATGACATAAAAAGTGAATATACACAAAATGTACAATTAAATAAAAGTAAGTTATATATACAGTTGAATCTTTTTACAGTAAACACTCATGGTCTTGAAAAGTAGGTGTTGATATTTTTTTGTACGAATTTATTATAAAATTACATTTTTCAAAAAATTATTTTAATTTTACAATTTTTTTTCTTCTTGATCAAGTAATTGTTTGGTTATAGTAAGTAAATATTTAAAGTTTGGATAGTTTCAAATACATTTTTAATACTTTTTGAGATGATAAGTGTTTAATATTGAATGAATCACACAGTAGGAATTTATCAATTACTTATTTTTATTGAAATTAAAAAAGACAATTAAGAGTAATTCAGATAATTAAAAATGTCTTAATTCAATGTTAATTATTAGTCTTAACCAAATAATGCTCAAGAAACTAGGGAATCAAGAGGTATATATAAACAAACACAGTTAATTTAAACTAATATTTTTAAATTCATTTTTAACTTCTACTAGTACTTAATGATAATTTATTTTTATTAATTATTATTATTCAATCAACGTGATTGTTAAGATATTTGATTCTAAAAATGTTTAATTTATGCAAATGTTTCTTGAGATATCAATTTTGTTTTGATTAACAATGACTTTAAATGTTAAGCATATTTATTATGAAAATTATTTTCTAATAGTGAATAATTCATAATTTAGAAATTATTTTTTAAAGAAATTAGAAAATATAGATCTATAATATTTGATTTTAGGTCTAACAAATCTTGGTGTTGATAAGAGAAAATTATTGGACAATGTACCAACAGTCAAGGTAATATTATAAATAATACCTATAATTTTATAAATCATGTATAATTTTCATAGTTGGCCTGGCCAGTGCCGGAGGGCCACAAATGTGGCCGAGGCCCTGAGCTTTTAATTTTTTTTAGTTTATAACTGGGGTGAGGGGAGGAGGATATATACCAATCCACTACCTTATAAACAACTTTGATCATAGTAAATTAAGAAAAAAATTCAGGTTCCAGAGGAAAATTGTGGCTGAGGTCTTTATCAGGCTGACACTGATAATTGTGTTTATTGATTATTTAAATTTTTTAAACAGAAAGTATTCATATTCTTATTATAATTGAAAAATCAACATTTAGCTTTATTTTTTATTTAGTATACAAAATTTCAATTATAATTTTTTTTCTACGATTGAATTATTTTTTTATATTGTCACATTTTATTATCTAAATATAGGTTTATTTAGATTATTAAAGTATATAGTTAGTAACATGTCAATTCTAAGCATTTCTGTGCAACATTCTGCCTTGTTGGAACCAGTTGTTGATGGTAATATGTTGTATGATTTTGCATAGAACCCACTCTAATTTTTTGGTCCTAAGTGTGGAAATTAATTTAATTAATTGAATAATTAACAAATTCATTACACAAATATAATTTTCAGAAGTCTCTTGTAAACAATAATTTCCTTGAAAAATCAAATGATAACGTGGAAACTAGCTGTAACAAGTCTAATGAAAACATGAAGTTATCAAATCACAGTAAACATAGCCAAAAATACACAAATTATTTCAAACATAAAATTAATTTATTAAAAAAATTGAGACAACATGAAGATCTTATCTTGAAAACTTTGTCATACTATTGTGATATGTGTGATTTTATAGCTGTAGAAAAATATGTTTGGGATAAACACAATCAATCAGAACATTCTGTAGATAGCTATAGACCTATAACTTACTGTTCTACTTGCTCTATGTTTGTTAGCGGAAACTACCAGGAACACAACCGTACTATAGAACATAATATGTTTTTGAACTTATTACAATTATTAACACCAGTAGAAGTATTGAAGAATAAAACTTCATTAATAAAATTGGTAGAAAGTGGTTCATCAGATAAAAATTCTAATATAAACCTAGAACAAAAAGAAAAAATTGAGTTGAACAGTTTGGATTGCTTTGAAGGTAACAATAAAAAAATGTATAAATCTATAATAGTTATCAACAACAGTATTTGAATCATATTGATTTTAAATATTGTTAAACAATGAGTATTCTTTAAGATTACTCCAAATTTTTTTTGTACTTTTATGTTTTAAAATTTTTAACTTGCCTGGAATTAAATTTTGTATCAAAAAAAAAAAAAAAGTAATTAATGAATAAAAACCATTTAAATTGTGATATAAAAAAGCAGGTTTCAGGAAACCTGATTTTCTGATATAGTCTTATGTCAAATATAGTTTATATGAGCAGAGATGTATTTAGTGGGAGGCAGGGTGGCTTGGCCCCTGGGCGGTAAACTTTGAAGTTTAGAGAGCATTTTTTTTGATATAATATGGTACCTAAGTCATTTGGGTGATAAAAAAAAAGTAATGATACTAATATATGTACCCGAGGTGGCGAACCTTTTTTGGGTCAAATGCCAAATTTATTCAATTAAGGTTTTCAAAATTTTCACATGCCCAAAAGAAAAAACATTTTCTAAGTACAGAAATAGGAATATTATAATTTTTAAACATAATTTATAAATAGCATAATTTTTTTATAATTTTAATTTTTCGAGTGCCATTGAAATTTGACTAATAGGTTCGCCACCCCTGATATATACTAACCTACGATATTTGTGTAGCCGATGTTGAAAATAAATAACAGCCAAAATATGATAGAAGCATACAATATGTGTGTGGCATTTTATGTATATCTTTTAGATTATGAGTGTAGCAAAGAATGTATTGGTTTCACTATCATGTGTCTTTTTTACAATTATACCTATTACTAATGAAATGTAGGTTGAGAAAGGGGCATTTTTTTTTCTTATCCAGTGCGCAAAATTCCTAAATACGTCTCTGTATATGAGTTATTTTACAATTTTTATTTGTTAACTTTGTGTTGACATATGATTGTGAAGTTTGAATCATTAAAAATAACCTATTAGTGGTAGTATGGCCAAGAAACCACTGCACTTAATTAATATTTTCTTTTTTAAATATGTAAGACCTAACATGTATTTTTGTCAAGTTGTTATAATCAATTTATATGATTATAAACTTATTTCCAAAATTATTTACAGAATAAAATAAAGTTTGATACACTTAATATATTCATATTAACCAACATGTAGTTTTATCACATTTATAAAACTTGACTATATTAAATTATTTGATAATATTTTTTTCATTAGGTTTTATAAATATTATCATAATATTGATGTGTTTAATACAATAAAAAATTTTAATTAAATAAAATTGTAAGTGTAATGAATGCTAAGACCATAATTATTTGTAAGGCATAGTATACTTCAAGATAGGTTAAAAACTTTTAAAAGATCAATTTATTTGAAGCGAGTTAATTATTATTTAATATTTATATTTGTTATAGATTCTAAATATTCCACAGATAATAATAGCAAACACAGTGATTGTTCTGCAATGAAAGAATCTAGTATAAATAAGGATGATTTAATAGTTACGGAGAATGGTATATTGTTATTTGATAAATCCAAAAGTAAATATGAACACGAACAGGATGAAACAGATACTTCAAATGTATTAATTTTATTCTTTAATCTTTATTAATATTATTTTGTTACTCTCTTATTAATTATGTACATAATTTTATTGCTTAAGGCAACAAAACTGATTCATAGTGAAATCACAACATCAAATAATTTGCTTAACACATTGGTTCCTATTCCATATCAAGCAAATGCACTTCTAAAGAAGATGCCTGAAAACTTTGATCTTGGAAAGGTATTGACTGATGATTTGGTAATTAATTATGTTTATTAGTTTTATAATTATTATATTATTATATATATATATATATATATCTTTATGTATTTATATATTATTATTATAATTTTATTAAAAAAGTATTAACAATTCTATCTCAACTATTAAACTAAAACAAACAGAAAAATTATATTTAACACTCGTACTGTTTATATTTTAAGCTGTATGAATTATTTTACTATATGCATGAGTATCAGTATAGGAGAAATTAGGATTGAAAAAAACTACATTAAAAAAAATATATACTTACAATAAAGAAAATTCTAATACCACTATCTAATTGTCAAATTTTAGAACCAAGTACACAATTTTATGTACAAAAATATTTAGAATAACCTTGTTATCATAATATTAGAATAAAATGTAGTCAAATAATCCCATGTGTAAATGAAAGAATTCCACAACAGTTATACAGTCGTTGCCAGATAAATTGAGATGGCGGCACAATAATGAAAAACCAAGGGTTTTCTCTGTTTCAATGTTACTACCAAAAATATATTAATACATATATATATATATTTATTTATTTATTTTTATACATAAATAGATTATTATAATTTATACATAAATTTTACACATCCGACTAGTTTGGGATACACTTATTGAAAAGCGTCGCTGCCGCTGTCTCAATTTATCTAGCAATAACTGTACATGGGTTTAAATAAAGAAAACCCCATGGTATATATAGTTGACTGATGACTATGAATATGTCAATATTATTATTTAATATTTTCTATTTACACTGATGTATTATTATCATGCACAATTTATGTTTTAGAGTTCTTCAAGTAATTCAAGTTCATTGAATCAAGGTATTTAAATAATATTATGTATTTAGTTTTGTGAGATGTATTTTATAGATATAAATTTGTTTTTATACTAAGATATTGAACAATTTCAAAGTCTTATGGCAAAGTTAGAAGCTCGTATTACATCATTAGAAACTAAAAAAACAACACAATCATCTTCTAAACCGGAAGAAAAGGAAACACCAAAAGTAAATGATGAGGAAGATGATGATGTTGATTTGTTTGGATCAGATTCTGAAGTAAATATTTAACATAAAAATTGTGTTTTCATTGTATTGTTTGGTCAGGTTTAAGACCTTAAATTAATTTCAATAGTGTAGTTTTATTATCATAGTAAATAAATAACTAAATTTTTAAATTTTCTATGTGTTTAATAAAAAGTTTTAAAACAGTGTAATTAAAAATAAATACAATTTTTTTAGGATGTATTGATTGTTTAAGGTCTAGGATTGTTGATCAATGTATTGAACAGTGGTGCCCAATTCAGTTAAAAAAGGTGGTTCAATCTCACCAAATCCCACTTACCTACTCGCTCAACTATTATTCAAAAACTTAAGAAAAAATATAAAACACCAAACCATACAAAGCCACTTGCTTTGCTAGCAAACAACATTTCTGTTCTTAAAGAATTTGTTAAACATCTGTATTTTTCATTTCATTACGTGAATCCATTTCAATGAAAGTAACTGTTTAATGTCCACAAACCTTTTGTTAGCACATTTATAGAATATGAAAAATTATTTTAGTTTTTACTAATTTACTATTATGTTTTATTTACCTAGGAAATATGTAATTTATAACTATTTAAATCTCTAGTATTTCTTTATACTTGGTATTATAGTATTAACTATCTTGGCAAAATATTTTTATCCTAAAACAGCCACCTATCCACAATTTTAAGTAGTTGAAATACATCACCTTAAGTGTGTACTCGATGCCACTGATATTGGAGAGGGCATAGTTGAAACTATGATTTAACCCAAATTTAAATAATGGATTTAGAATCAAATATTATATATTTTTGGTATATTATAGCACAGTTTGAAACTATGGGTGAATCGGATTATTGGGAGAACTTTTTTAAAAATGTGTAGGATTTTGAAAGTTTTTCCATTTAATAGGTGAATGGATACACTATGGATAACACTGTTTATAAATAAAATATTTTACAATTTTTAATTTTAACAGAATTTTGAAAACAAAAAATTTGGTAAACTTGATGAAGACCAGCTATATGGAGAGTATGTAACACAAAGGCTTAAAAACATCAAAGATGCAACTATAAAACAGCATGTCAAGCTTGAAATAGATTATATATTTTATACCAAAATGAAACAATTGTCAAGTGAGAATACAAAATGCTGTGACCATTCAGTGTAATTAGTTGTTAAATTTTTATTTATACTTTTTTTACTATAAGCTACAATTATTATAAAAACAAGAGTTAAATTTATGTATACATGGTTGTTTATTAAAAAAATATTATTTTAACTGTGAGTTTTAAACATGACATTTTACAATAAATTTAAACGATTGTTTTATTCATTATAGCTGATAGACAAACTTTAAAATTAGGCATAATATTTTAAACTTCATTCACAATAATTGTGTACAAATGTATGATTTTCAATAGGTGCTTAATATTAGTACAGTGTTCTTTCTGACATACCTAGTGAATAAATCTCAAAGGGTAGAGCCATGGGACTGTGGTAAACTTTCCCGATTTTTAAAAATAGGTAAGAACAGTGATACAAAAAATAAAGAAAAAACTATATCACACAAAATATTAAATTATAAAGACAAAAAAAAAATGGATACCATAGGTTATTTGAAATCTGTGTTTCTACTATTAAAAAAATTTAAACTTTTATTTTATCATATGTATATTTTGGGTATTAGATTTATTTTATAATTTTTTATTTTTTATTTATTTTGATTATAATATAGCTCATAGCAGCTAAAAATATTAATTTACCTATATTATTATTATTATATGACTGACTATTTTTAAATAAAACTTAAATGTATATTAGATTAATTTTATGATTTTTATTAAATTAAATTAAGTAGTAGTACTGAAGACCTGGAAGAGTTTACATGTTTCCGTCAGATAGTACAGGAGTAGACCAGGGACAGTTTACATGTTTTCGTTAGGTAATACTGGAGTGTCTGGAGTAGACCCGGGAGAGTTTACAAACGCCCGAGCCATAACTAATATTGTTACCTATAACCTATAGGCTATAGTCATTAGCAACATCTCATCAGCAATGCCGGCGCTAGGTTTTTCGCTGTCCGGGCCTGTGTCAATTATAATATGTCGCATTGCCGGCTCTAAAATTCCAAAACAATTTGCGCCCTGAGCGGTCGCACATGCCTTCCGCCGACACTGCCCATCAGTGAGTGAAGTGACCTCTTTCTTAGTGGCACTATTAGAAATTTGAGAAGGAGATTAAATTTTTAAATTAAATATTATATTATTATTTATGATGAATAAATTATTTATTTGCCGATACATAGCAGAACGCTATACATTTTATGAAAATAGTCTTAGTCTAGTTTATTTGAAAATTGGATTTCTTTTACAATTAATCAATAAAAAATATCTCATCAACTTATACTTATGGTTAAGGAGCCGCCACATCAACATTTATTTTCTCTATCTCCCACATAATATGGAAACAAAGATTTTCCGTATTTCCACGATTACGACTCTTTGGTTCAGTTTAGGGCAAAGGCACCTATTACATTATATTTTATATTTTTATATAGAAAAATATTTCCTTTGCATTAACCAGATAGATTTTTAATATTTATATTTTTGAATAAGTTATTAATAGTTAAAAATAATCTAAGTAATTTTAAATTAAAACATGCTTATATTTATAAAAAATTTAAATATTTAAAAATCCAACCGGTTAATGCACAGGAAATATTCTTTATAAAATATATAATAGGTGCCTTGGCCCTAAACTGAATCAGAGAGTTGTAGTCGTTTTGATTAGGTACGACGCTCAGTGGTCCGAAACGTCATTTTATGCGGTAAAAAATATACGTTTAAAATTTTAATTTTAATGTTTTTTTTTTTTTTTAAATATAATCATTATTTACACACCCTAGACCTAGATAATAGTGATACAGAGTTACAACCTTTTAGGTTCAATTTCAAGAAAACAGTAGCATTGTTCGCAATACATTTTCTCAATTCTATCCATATCACGTCATATTTCATTGTCTTACTACTCTTGTACATGTTTTACGGTTGTAAGTTGTAACTTTCAGTATAAATATTTTTATAACCATCAATATTTTTAATATAAACCATGAGTATCTTTAAATAATATAAAAGACAATAATAGATTTTGATTTTTTTTTCTTATTTAGATACCTGTGCGTTTTTTTATTTGTTAAAGAGTGCCAAATTACACAATTTTTTAATTTGTAAAACAAATGAAAGTAATAGAGCAAGTTCTTAGCTATTCGAAAACAAACATTTGTTTTTGTGCCAGTGAACGATCTCGGCATACAAACACTATTTTTATAAAACAAAATTGGATTATCTCGAAAACCAATATTTTGATAATATAATAAATATTTTACTTCGATACAATTTTCATTTATGGTGACAACAAATTGTATCAACAATTAACAAAAAAATGATTTATTTTTGATTTTAAGAAATTAATTTAACTAACCACCTAACCTAGCTAATTGTTTGCGAACATAATACTTTGAATTGATAATCATTTATACCTATGTCATATAAATTGTATCGACTGTAGTGAATAGGTACTATCACTCCATATAAAAATGCCACAACAGGTCTTACACTTATACAAAATGGAATAGTTTTCAAAAACGATTGAAAAATAATATTGTTAATACGACCGGTGCTAATTTTTAATACTTATACTTACAAAAAACTCATACTCCTTGATTATTGACCAATATTGGTAGACACATCTACTACTATATGCAACGAGCACACACGTTATGTGCACCTACATATTTAAAGTTAGTATTGCCATTTTATTGTCTCCAGCCATTTAGTATCGCATTTTATTTTATTTTTTCTTACCCGTGGTTCACACGCACACACAAATAATGTTATAAGGACGCAACCGGTTTCTCGCAGTGGCTGCTACGTCCGAATAACGACGCCAATGAATTCCACACTATCTGCGCCCTATAACCGCCTAATCTAATCGTTGCATGTTTATGTATTTGAGTACCTGTACACTTGGCACAGACTTGCAGTCGGCGACCTTGGCCAATAGGTATATAGGAAAGAAGATGTATAAATTTTTTTTTTTTTTAAATCCATTTTAATTAACTGGCATAGTTCGACGAAAAAAAAATGTATAATACATATTATGTATATTATTTGAAATACACATTATTAACTGAACGATGCAATGGGACTTCATTGTCCGTTTTTGCGGTTTTCGTTATTACTGACTTATTATAATATCATACTTATAAATGTATAATATAGGTTAGTACGGCGCAAAGAATTTTAAAATTTATGTGGACATAATGAATAGAGATTTTGTTCTCACAATTTATACATATCATCTTAAATATTTAAAGAATACAGGGAGACGATCGGATGTATATCAGCCATGCTAAAGCCGTCGACTTGAAAAGCTATGACTATTTAACGTATATTGTATTAGGTTCCTCACATTTAGACTTTTAGGATATAAACGTTTTTTCACACTCATTGCTGTAGACAGTTGATATACCATAAACCATAATATTATAATATAGATATTGGGTTTGCGTTTTTGTTTGTATTCTATTATTTTTATGAATTATGAATTTGATTGTTATTGAATATTATTTTAGAGATAAAATAAAATATTTAATAAAATATCAAACATTTTGTTTGTTTTTTACGAGTTCGACTTGTATTGAAGTTGGAATACATTAATTTAGACCAGGCGTTTTAGATAGGCAAATTCATAATTATTTCAAATCATTTGCGTTTTTTTTTTAATAACATGAACCTTGCGAACTTTTTTTTTTTTATATAATATTATTATGTAAAAGCTGTAATAGTCAGTAATATCAGTATAGCACTATAATTCGGATATATTTATTACGTGTAGATTGCAGAATTAAACAAGGAGTTTCGAAAATATTGTAAATAGTAAATACATATTTATGTTTTATGTATTACTGTGTATAGTTTGAATTTATTTAGATTCGATTAACATATTACAATATTGTATTTTATATAGATAATTTAAAATAATTATGTCATGATGTAATACCTAATTATAATATTTATTTTAATAATAAATACCACACACTGCTCGTTAATTTAATTTTAATACTTACGTGAAAAACGTAATAATTTCAAAACATTACATCAAATTCTAACGGTGCTTCTATTATATTGCAATAAATATCATCGATAAAAATATTCAAAAGTTATTGCAATCAAAAAATCAAAAATTTGTATTTTGTCGTTTTATGAATTATAATTTAGATACTCATATAATAATAAATAGGTAGGCATATCATTTTCAGTCTATACGTCCATTATTTTCTTCTAAATAAAGTTACGGTGTTATATAAGTAAGCAATAAAAATATGTAAATTTATGATTTTATTACTATATTACTATAAACTACCTTATTTGTTATTGCTTAGTAGTCTAATTATATTTGTAATATATTACTAATTGTAATCCATTCTTATAACTGTTATTGGGTAATCCTTTTGTTAGATCTTTTTACACTATTCTGCTTTAAATCTACCTCAGTATAAATTAAGTACCGGATCCTCAATTGTATTTGCATAAGTTTATTGTATAATCTCTTCTCCTGTGCATATTTTTAATTATTTAAATAAAAATAGATATGCACTAGCATAATTATATTATCTTCATAAGTCTTAAAAAATATTTATTATTATTCGTTCAATCTGTTCTAAAAATGTAAAAATATTTAAATTTCGTTTCAAATCAAATTTCTATACTTAAATATAATATTATATATTATTTATTATATTTTTTATGACTATTAAATTTTTTAAACTACTTGCAGGTGCCAGTGAAGGTAGGTAGATATAATAAATTTTTTTTTAATGTGTTAAAATTAAAAAAATAACTAATGGTTCCTTTGTTTGAGCGATACTTATTTTGCAACCATAAAATTTCGTATCCAAGGCAAACTTCAAGTGAAATCGGTATCGTCATTAAAGCATCTTTATTTTTTTGGCTGATGTAATTTATTGTGAAATCAACTATTAAATAATGTGTTTTTCGATTAGTAAAGTTTTTTAACATTTCTAGTATAACACCGAAAACCTGTTTTTATTATGGAAAAATATGTCAATTCTTGGATAGTTCCCATGAGTTAAGTGAATTACACATTTATTCAGCCATTATATTATTATGTCTGCGATTGTGAATCGCCCGGTTTTTCTGGTTTTGGATTGAGAATCCAAAGAGCACTGCCAAGGATTACGTTAAAAGATGGTATTGTAATCGTTAGCAGATTTTTTTCTTGATATTGACTTTTTTATTATTTGTGTGTGTTTCGAAATATTATTGTTGTAGAATTTGTCGTATATTGTACAGAATAATAAGGTTAAGGTTTTAATAAATAAATTCAAAACGCTCCATTTGTTACACAAATTGTTTTTATTTTCAAACTTAAACTCTACATAATGACATACATATTATTACACATGGTAAACAAAAATAATATGTTCGTTTGGACATACATAGGCCGATATAATATATCGTACCTAGATGTACCAAGCGGGTACATATATAAAGAAGTGACGACAGAAACGTCAACTATAAGAGACATTTCTTTAGAACGTTCGTCGGGAAAGATAAAAAAAAAGTAAAAGGAAAGAAAAGGAAAAAAAAAGTTCAATTGAGTTCGAATTTTGGGTTTTTGATAAAAAAAAAACCAATCATCGAAACGATGAAATTCGAACTGAATTGTAGATTTTTTTTCTTTTATTTTTCTTATTCTTTTTCAAGACGAGGGAAAGAAGAAGTGGTGGAGGTTCGATTATTTGATTTTTGCACAAATAAACGTCCGGCAGTTGTTGAATTCGTTGATTTCGTCATAATATATATTATCTAGTACCGTTTGGCGGTGTTGATTGGGAAACCCCTCTCGTCGTATTGACCGGCATCGGCGGCGGCGTTCTTGTAGGCCAATTCGTTGGCACGGACCAACGCCTCTGGGAGTGGTGGTGGTGTGGGCAAATGAGCTCCCTTGGCGACGAAACCGTTTTCAGCGTCGGAGTAGTATTCAACTTGGTAGACAACGCCGTCTGGGCCGGTGTACAGGTAGTATCCTTGGGCGACTTGTCCCTCGGCCTCGGTACCTGGGTTCTTCAAGTATCCGGATTCTCCGGCAGAGATTCCGTTTCCGGTCTGGTAGCTGCGAACAATAGGAAAATGATACGG
Organism: Aphis craccivora; assembly: GCA_009835225.1. Lineage (NCBI taxonomy): Eukaryota > Metazoa > Arthropoda > Insecta > Hemiptera > Aphididae > Aphis > Aphis craccivora. The sequence goes on from VUJU01000436.1 coordinate 64,723, forward strand.
GCGTGAGTGATAATTTTTATAATAAAATTGTATTACTTTCATTGGTAATGACGGTAATTTAATAATTAAAACGTTTATCGGTTATAATAATATGTCATTGTTTTTGTTTTTCTTGATGTTCCGCGAGGAAATGAATACAGTATTATATACCGCGACTGCCGTTCTACTGATATATTATTTATGTAGGTACTCACCTGTATTGGTAAGATCCGTCGAGGTTGAGTTCTTGTGTCTGGGCAACGATCGGGATGGGGGTTGTGTTGGCGGTGGTCGGGGCGTAGTAGGCACCTTGTGGTGCGCCGAAGACAACGCAGGCCGAAGCCAAAACGACAAATGCAGCCTGCAAAACAAAATATCGATATTATAGAGGATAGTTTAAGATCAGTAAGTGCTATTGAAATTGATCGTAAATCGTGATTGTATTATTAAAATATTAAAACACATAATACATATCGTGGACCGTGGGATTGGACAATACTATTGGTTATCGTACAAATCCATTGCGTGTTCTTTTATAATATATTATTACACAGAATGATATATAATGATATAATGATATATATTATGCAAAAAAATGTTTAGGATATTTTGGACTTTGGTCGTTTTTGTATAAGAGCCCGTGATTGACGCTTCAAATCGAACGCAATGTGTAGTAATAAAAACGGCGGATAATATACTCGTGTATAAAATATAATAATAGGTATTACTCGATAATTACGAGTGGACGCGTTGAAGTGTGTGTGTTACGTGTTTTGAAACTCTCTTCCCTGTTGCGATCGTGCAGTTCGCCTCGGCGTAAACATATATAATATAATTTTATTATTTGTATTATTATTGTTATTCTGATGGCTACCTGCACGGACCATAAAAACGCATTGTCACGGCACATTATCTTTTTTAAGCTTAGCGTTTTCTGCAGTACACGCACAATTTCTACGTCGCGACTGCACCGGTGTGTAGTTAGAATCGCATCGCGTTGTCTCGTAAATGTAAGAATCCGAGGTACGAGAGAAAAACTAAGTTCCCGGATGGAACCCACGGTCGGTGTCACACTTTCGTCAAACTGTTGTACGCCATAGGTGAAGTATCTACGTGTAAGTACGTATTTTATCACGTGGTAAAAAACAATTAAACGACTGTTTAAAACGAAAATGAAAAAAAGACCGATGTTTTTGTGATTGAACCGCGCAGGTTTCAAACCAGGTAGGTAAGGTAGGTTATTATACTAATAATAAGTAAAAAAATAAATATGTTATTTAATATAATACTCACAGAGTGGAACATGGTGATTTTTGGGTTTTGTTGGTGTTGTTGGTTGTCTTGAGTAAAGCGAACTGTTGTCGGACGGACTTGAGAGCGCACACAATTGTCTGTTGGCTGTTGGTTAACTGTTAAATACTCGAATTCCCCACCCCGGCGCGATTTGGCTGGATAAACCGTGCAGGTATCGCACTAGATCAAAAACGCATACGTATAGTATACATAATTTGGACGAGCGAGTGAGAGACGCGAAGAGAGAGAGTGATGGCGTGTGCGTGTGTGATGACGAGTGTGAGAGAGAAAATAGGAACAGCAACACGAATAAGAAGAGAGAAAAAAGGGGAAAGACGACAAATAAAGATAGCCACCGCCGATATCTTTCCCCTTCGAATTCATGTCGGTGGCGGGAGGACGAGCAGGAGGAGGTCGAGCGCGGGATGGTGTCGGATTTTACGCGCGCGTGCGATAACCCGAAGCGTCGTCGAGGAGGGGCCACCCGATGACCTTAAGGATGAAATAATAATAATGGAAAAAAAAAAATCATAACCCGAGCGTGGGCCGCGTGCTAAGTGTTACGCAACTATATCACGACGGCGGCGGCGGCTTCGATGATGATACCAATAAACATTTGCTCGTATGACGGATGGAGATGACCGGTCGAGCGACGATTCTTCTTGCCGTGTTAGCCGCCGTTTTCGTGTCGGCGGCGATTATTACAACAATTATTATCATCGTCGTCATCATCGTCATCGTCATCTGGTGCGCTATATTCACGACGGCGGCGATACCTGTTGCACGGTCGCCGTATCCAGAGCTCTTCGCGTACAACCGGCCGGTCGAAACAGTGCATACGTGTACCTACGCTAAGCCGTACGCGGATTTTTATAATAACATACCTATACCAAACACAAAAAATATTTTTGTATGGGACGACGAGGAGACGTGTAATTGTCCGTTTTTCTTTTAATTATTTTTTCCACTAACTGCAGTACTTGTTGGTTTTTTTTGTGCACTATCTGCGGTTTTATATTCTTTTTCCCGCGAGACGTTGTTTATTATACAATTGAGTATATTCTATATATGCATATACGTATTGTACGATATTATATTAACATATTTTGTCATTTATTTTTCATATTTCGTTTTCATGCAGTTTTTTTTTTTTTTATTAATTTCTTTTTTTTTCGTATATTATAATATGATATAGGTATACGATATTATATCATATTATACGAAACACTATGTACACGCGTAGAATATTGGTCGCTGTAATGTAAACGATCGAGCAGTTCGGAAACCGAGACAAGTATATAATTTGTACAGAGTGCATAATGCATTCAATCATTTATCATTCTGTCAGGTTCTTTGATTTTTTCGTAAACCATCAAAATGTACAACCATATTGGGGTAACCTTAATATACTTTTTTCGTTTTTCTATATATATATATATTACTTTTTAAACATTGTATTCACTTTACTTTGATTCTATTGCTTCACGTGTAACGATAAGCCGATAAGGTATAGCGTATAAGTACATTGATACTTACAATAGCTACAGTAGATGTGAGATGTTTACATAGCGTAAACGTAACCTCTATAGTCGTATATGATTTTTATATAAATGTAATTAGCCAAAGACGTGAACGTATGTACTTGGGTTTTAAATTTTAACTCGTTTGGTTTTTATACAGTGTACACTGTACATTGTGGGTAGAAACTAAGTATCTATACTTGTGATTTCTGATCATAAAACAGATGTAAACTATAATGTATATTTAACAATTTGTACGTTTCGTTTTTATTTATTATAATTTATTAGGTAAATTGTCAGTTTATACAAAGAATAAGAATATTTATTAATATTAAATATGAATAAAAATATACTATAAAGTATAAAGTAAAAATATATATATATAAGTAGGGCTTGGATTTTTAAGCATAATATGCATATTTTTTTATATATGAGATAAATATCTAATTTTTATACATAAATTCGTTTCACGTCATTCTACTTCAAATAAACTAATTTATTTTTGCTTTTTTTATGTTCATTTTTTTTTTTTTTGCTTTTTCAGTTATTTCAGCTGTAGAATTTTTATATTGTGCTATTAAATGCTATTAGAATAATAATACAAAATTGAATTAATAAGAAACATCAAAACCCAGAATGCGGACTAAATGGTTATAGCCGTTATAGGTATTCGATTATTATTGTTTTCGTTATTGGCTTGATTATTAAACATATTATACGTATATATTGTCGATCTACATACTATAGCCTGCCGTATCTATACGGTCAGTATGCTTACAACATCGATATCGAACATTTAAAAATTTAAGATTTAATGTTGTAATTTGAAACTTTTTGTATAAAGTATGCACCGATAACTTCTGTGGATGTAAAGAGTTCGTTTTTTATATTAAATTTTAAATATTCTGTCACACAATAGAATCAGTTTCACTACAGCAAACCTAGGGAAATAGATGGTAGTTAATTGTTTTTTAAATTTAAATTAATTTTTCAAATTTTTTTATTTATTTCTAAAACTAGTTTGTGCTCAATTTTTGGTAATACTTTAAAAACAAAAATAAATATACTTATTTTTTGCTTTTTTAAAACAATCGTGTGCTTTTTTAGTTGCTTATTAGTTATTATGCTTTAAAATCCGAGCCTTATGTATAAATAACTAATAAATAAATATGACTAAAAGTTAAATTTGATTAGACCATTTAACTATTTAAAAATTTAAAATATATTATGTTTTAAGTGTTAGATTTTTAATTACAAAACTAATATTTTTAATTATAATTACATTGTTTCATGAGTAAAATATATTTGTTTGATACCTACAAGTATTGAATAAATACTATATGTACTATATCTGTATTTAAATATAGATTTACAAGATGAAAATCAAAATATGATACAAATTATTTAGGTATAATGACACAATGCTTGTGTACAGAAATTTGATTTTCATTATGGATAATTTAAGGATACACGTCTTATTCAATACATATTTGTATTTTGACTTAATTAAATTCAACTAGAATTTTGTATGTATTTTTTTTTTTAATATCACGAAATTAAGAAGTTAGTAAAAACAGATAGGTGCCTACCCGTTTATTAACAAAACCTTTACCATTGTTTGATCAATCAAGCTCAGATAATATTTAAAATTTAAAAATGCCCTCTGTATTCATGCAGTAGGTCACTCAACTCCTGTTTTTCATTTTATAGTATGTGTAGATATGCTATATATTTAATTTATGTAATCAAGATTCGAAATATTTTTTTTTCATTTCCAGACATGGGAAGACCTTAAATTAATCTTAAACACACAGAATTCGCGTTAGTAATAACAAGTTTTTGGTAATATATTTTGCAATTCCAATTGAATCGGTCCATCTTCGATACAATGATTATGTAATGACATAATTTGTTTTCCATACATTTGTACAGGTTTACCGACCAGATGTATATATGTATTATTGGTAAGTTTCTTTCTATTCATATGATCATGTAAACTTCTGATTAATAAATAAACACTGGTAAAATTAGGAATTATTATTCGATATTCATATTTTATACTTTATCACAATATGTGTAATGTGTATAGATATTAGATACATTACTGGTATTAGTAATCTTATATATTTAACATATTGTTGGTGTAGAATATGTTCGTAAATAGGTACGTATACTATATTTATTATCGTATAATCATACAGAAAAATTGACAATTAATTGTTATAAATTAAAGTAGGTACCTAATTATTGATAATTTAATTTATGTTGGTTTAAAATGTTTAATAAAAGTTAAATAAAGTATAAATAAACTATTATATATGTATCGATTATCTTTACTACCGATTTAATTTAAGAAATAAAACTTGGAATAATGAGGAATATGTATGTCTCACTACTTTGAATAATACATTTCTAGTTTATTATGCAATTTCCAAAATTTATTTATAAAAAAATGCTGACCTAAAAACTTGTCAGAAAAATGCAGAAGAAATCGATCGAACTGCAAATCGAATACAGTATTATTATTAATGGTAAATGGCAGGTCGAATGCTGCAGGGCAGGTCATTCAGAATGATGTGAACGTCATTCCTTAATGCAGCAGAAGCCCAATATTACGAATGTTGCAAACAGCTTGAATAGTTATTTTGAAAGGTTTTTTTTTATTTAATATACAATTTATATTTAGTACACACTTATTTATTTCGTGTCATATACTCATATATTTAAATTGAACGTATACTTTTATAGATACCTATATCGTGGTTCTAGGTTGAATTTTCAATCACTAGATTATTAGAATTAGGTTATATTTATCGTATTTTTATATTTAATTTAGTTATAAGTTTTTATCTATATAATAAATGAACCATCATTTATAATATTATGTAGTCATGGCCTATTAGCATTATTACGCGTCAATAAATATTATCTACCCACTGAAATTGCTTTGCTAAATGTCAGGGTGAAAATTGGATTTCTCAGATTATAGTATATTATTTATTTCTTATGCAATAAATATTTTTATTTTAACCTATTATAATTATACCAGTTGACTGACCTGAAATATTATATTTCTTAAAAATATATATAATTTGTTAAGTATCTTAACAGAGGAGTATTCAAGTAACACTATAAGTTATATTTTATGACTAATAGCCCAACAAAGGTACACTATGCACATTTTTATATATTGCTTTGTTAAGTATTAATTAAAAATAGGCACATATTAATATTAAAAATATTTTGATAGTATATATGCATTATACAATTATAAATGTTGTCTGAGTGTGTAAGGTTAATTGAAAATTGTATTCAAAATAATTAATATTGTTTTATTTGTTTGCCTCTCGCTCTCTCCGCCTAATAATTTATTGGTCAGTCATATTCTAATTTATAATTTATAACTGAACTTACTTTAAATTAAAATTATTCAATTATTCTACTATCTATGATTAAGTATTTAAATATAAATTATAAGTTTAAAAATACAATATGAGTAGATTTTAAGAGGAATATTAACAAACCTTAGTTGCACTTCAAGTTTTAGTGTAATATTGAGTATAATTTATATTTTTAAATTTTTAATACACTATTATAATTTAAAATAATTCTCAAAAGGTTAAATTTGTAATACCTAAATGAAAATAAAATTATATATTTATTTATGACTTCAAGGAGTAAAAGGATCAAAAGTTTTCTAAATAGTTTTTTCAAGAATCTTTTAATGAAAATGGGTTATGGGTAATAAAATGTTCCAAAACATAGAAAACAACTAATAATGGTACTATACCAGCAGAATAGTCATTTTATACTTCAATAAAGTAGTAATTGAAAATCTGATTTTTTGAGTTTTTAAATATACTCGTAGATCATATTTTCAATTGCTTGAAATACTTAAGGAATGGCCCACGGAGATATAACTTCGGTTTTAAATGGCAATCTCCCTTCAGTAAATTATTTAGAAGATATTTTTCCGAAAATTTTGGCGGATCAAAATATCATATATTTTATTAAATGTATTTCCATGTATATATCATATATGAGACGACAAAAGTGAAATATTATAACTATAAAAAAAAGTGAGGCTATTATTGAAGTTTTTATGATAATTATTGTATGTTTCCGTATAGATAGTAGATACATAAAAAAAGTACCTACTTATCATTGTTAAATATACTCAAATGATAAATTGTCGCATGTTGATTATAAGTAGATACTGCCGTACTGGTAAAAATAAATATTACATATTATAAAATTCATCTATTTAAAATTTATATTAATTGATGTTATAAAATATATATAGGACTTAGACGGCTACGGCTATTGGTTTATAATAAATATAGTACCTATAGTACTTAAAGTTAACAAGTAACGGCAATATGTTATTAACTATAGAGTATAGTGTATTAACTATAATTACATAGGTATTTGATAATTTTTCAATCTTTCATAAAAGTGTTTCAACAACTTTTATGTAAACTAATAGTTTATATAAGATAGTTTTATAACTTGGTTATAAATTATTATAATTTGTACGTATCTGAATTTTTTCGTGTGGTATTTTATTTCTTACTTTTACAGTATATAATTTAATTTAATGTACACAAGACAAATATTAATTTGTAATATAAAACAAGTACCTATACCCTATAGATTTAACACATAAAATGCAATATAACGTTTTATTATGTATAGACTGCACGTCTGCACCAATAAAGTATGAGTTATAATGAATCATAAAGTTTAAGGTAATATTATCTATAATAATCAATCATATATTGTATAATGTATATAATATTATAATAATAATATAATATGATATATCAGACGTAACAAACGACATAGTAATAACCATAAAGTTGTAAAATCATTTCGAAATACTGTTTAGAATTGATTTGGGTAGTTTTAGGTTTGAGAAACTTTTAAATGTCATCCATGTTAACAAGTACCTATTTAATTAGAGTTACCTAACTATTGGTAGGTACATATGGAAGTACAGTGATTTACTACAAATAATTATGTATTATAGATAACTGTGTAATACACATTTTTTCATTTAAGATTTTAAGATTGAATTAAATAAAACAATGAAATAAAAGAATTTTATCGAGATGAGTGGTAAGTGCGATAACTGCTGACATTACCATAGTACAACAAGTGAACAATATATTTTTATTAATTGTATCTATATTATTCATATAAATGTGGTCGTTTTTTGTTTCCGTTAAATATAAAAAAATTACAGTACTTAATACCTATGTTTAATAATTATAGTTTATATAAGCTTATAACACTATTTTAATCGTTTTTCACATATCGTTTATCCTAAGCGGCTGGGGCATAATCGCTAATCACTTTTACAATATTCAAGTGTATCTTATTTATTGTTATATAATATTTAGGTATAATAAATTAGTTTGAACTCGGGACCACGAGAATGGAATTATACCAACCGGTCTAACACGTAATCTCAGCTAAATTTTGGCGATTTTGACATGTTTTATTTTTTAATTACCTAGTTAATATAATTGTATTGTTAAAAGCGTATTGAGTAATACTGTATAGATAATAACGTACTTCTTATTTAAAGCTAAAATAATTTCGTTATAATGTATTGTAAGGCGTACCAGTTAACTTACACAAACCTTTTTTTATGTGCATAGATGCAAATAATTTTTAGACATAATAACACATTAAGTCAATAGACAATAATTCAATGTAATTACCCATGTACATTTTCTATATTTCTCACTTTGTGGTATGACTAAAGGTCTGTATGTCTGTCTGTAACTCTGACGCAATCAAGATAAAATAATATATACCGTCTTGCTTCAGACTCGGTCATGCACACCCAACTCAATGGATCAGCAGGGTCGTATGCGCTAATCATTTTCTATACATATGTCCAATTAATAATACATAAATCAGTCACTCGTATAATAATGCGAGTAATTTAAAATTGCAGCCATTAAATCGCGAGTATGTAAACATAATATTATAGGAATTATATAGGAAGGCCTAGAGCGCTATATTATCTATGCTTGAGCTACAGATAATTAAAGTGACTTCATCGCACCAATATGGTGCACATTCGTTGTTACAGATAATATATTATTGTATTACCATTATTATTATTTAAATATCGTCTTGAAATGTTTGAAAGGTTTATCAGAAATAGAATTATTATGCTTTCGCTTTAAATTTCTAATTTTTTTATTTTTTTTTTTCGCAACACGAGTCCGCCCATCCGTTTGCAATGCGACCTGGTATTAAAGGCGCGCGGCCGATTAGATTATTATTGCAACTAACGGATGTGTCTGCACGAAATTCGTGACATTCTTGGAGATTAAAAAATATATATATTTGAATTTTGGCTGCAACAATTCGGTTGAATCGGTCATAGACACTTCGGTGAGATATATATATAGATTATAAAGCAATAGAAAATCTTAATAAACATTAAACAAATTTGCTTAACAATATTTAATAGTAACAAAGATCTTTTAATTTTTTTGCAATTAAAAGTTTTATAATCGTATGTAAAATATAATTAATTGTACATTATAAAACATTATAAACAATAGTTGTAAAATATCAAAATATCAACGGAAAAAAGAAATATGAAACTAGTAATCAAAACCACAATGTAAAGATAATCTTATTATATCTTATGGATTTTTCAGAACACGCGACAGAGATTTTTGAAATGCCTAGCAATGATATTATCATCATATATATTTTCAATTAGCAGGTATTAGAACATTTTATATTGTACTCATCTTGTATTTTGGACAATTCGAGATTATTTCATCATATATTTTATATTTTTATTGCATTAATAAAAACTAATTAGGTGTGTACAATAATGGTTTATAATTAAAGCGGGGGTACTTATTGCAGTCCGCGATTGTGAGTATCTACATCCTTTATTATTTTATTCTAATATTTAATAATTTTCTCTTAATTTTTGTCATGTACCTTTAGGATTCTCTATAAATATACATTAACATATTTGTATATTTGAGTATTTTTTTATACTTAGGATATAATTCAAATATAAAGTAAGTTTAATATTTGTTGTGTTAATACTTTTATGTATTTTTTTTACTGTAATATACTAATATGTAAATATATAATATATTTTAATAACAACAATGTTTTTAAGATATGTGTCATTGAAATAAACAATGGTGAAAATATGATATACCTAGGAAGTAAGAAGGTTAAACTTCCCTGTTAGTGTATTTATATTGTCTACTTATAAATAGTATCATTTTAATATACCAGTATAATTAATAGCCCTTGTTAGATTTTCCTTCAAAAATATTAAGCAACTAATTAGTATGATAGTATAATAATTTAAATTTCTTTTATTTTAATAGTATTACTTTAAATTTTTATTTTGAAATAAAAATAATACATTTTACCTATATGTATTTTTATTGATAGGATACTTTACTGAAGGTAAATTTATAATTATAAACCATGAATTTTAAATTTTAATGCAATAAAACATATATATTACAATCTAATTATTAACTTAAAAGATATATTTTTATGTTTGTAGTATATAATATTTATATTTGTTAGAGAAACAGAAAAATAAAGAAAAATATATTTCTCTTTTGCACGAATGCTCAGTAGTGACTCTCATTTTCGATGAAATCGCGTTTCTGAATAAATTCATTTCTGACACAATAATATATTTCAAACGGATTAAGATTCTTAAGTAATATTTTACCATTCAAATACGGATCCAAACTATCGGAAACAAATTATCTTTCAACTGGTTATGCACATTAAAAAAAATAAATAAATAAATATTTTATCGATCCTATTATAATATTTAAAAATGTAATTATACAATTAGGTACACTTAATCAATTTGTGCAATTAGATCATAATGTTTAAAACATATTATAATTAAAAGAAACGTTTACTTACAATGCCATTGTTATCGATTATTGCCGTATTTTATTGTAGGATGAGTATAATATGATATTAATTTATTATTTTATTTTTTAAACAATTTAAATTATCATATTACTTACGTAGTATACTAATATTATATAAATCCATTAATTCATTATCGAAGTGAAAACTAATACGAGTAACACAAATAAACATAGAGTGTTCCAGAAAGTATTGTACGTAATTTATTATTACAATCGAATTTGGTTAACTCGAATTTGAAAAGACCTGTAAAAAAGTTCAAGTTATCTAAGAATTCGAGTGATCAAAAAAAAAAAAAAAATAATAATAAATAAAATGTCAAAATGTGTATTTTATTAAAAACAGTACAGTATATTAATTATTATGTACCTATTTACTATTTATAAATGTATAGTTTTAAAAACTGTAAAATTAAAAGTCAAAACTTCGAGTAATTTACGAAAATATACACGAGTTAAACAAGATTTTTTGTATTGTTTAGATAAAAAATTCTAGGGACCTAGGAAAAAGTTCGAGGTGTTGACGATTTTTAGTTCAAGAAGATTAAATTAACTATACTCGACTGTATTAAATGTTTGTTAATAGGTACCAAGATATTTTACTCCTCATTTTTTGACAGGGCCTGAATTAGAGTTATGGGAATTTTAAACTATGTATTCGTTTTACCTATGTAAATGATATACATTTAAGTATATCATTAAATTATTCGAATTTCGCATAATGGTTATCATCAAGTGGATTAAACGATAAAAAATATAAACTGTAATTTGCTTGAGATATTTTAGATGGGTGATGATTATTGATTACCTTATAAATGTATTATCAATACAATTGCCATAATATATTAAATTTAATTATACTACCTATACATATATTTTTAAAAACTAAATTTTATGTAGAAATTCTCAGGATTTGGTTAGCGGTATGCTCCTTTTTAATTATTTAACTTGAGTTTTAAAAAAATACCCCAAAAATCTAGCCAATAGGTTATATATTGAATCATTAATATCATTTGAATTGAATTTTTAAATACACATCTACTCTCTAAGTGTGATATTAATTTTGTTGTTTTGGTATTTTAACACGTCCATGTACATACATATAATATAATGTCAAAACTCCCAGATACATATATAACTTACTTATATTATTCTCTGTTCTAAATTAAATGATTGACATCCTCATAGAAATAATTGATACATATTGGAGTTATTATCAAAAAAGGTGGAAGAATTTTATTTAAAAATATAATAAAGTTAAACAATTTATTGTAATTTATATCAAAATTATTTAAATATTAAAAAAAATAATCAGCAAAATAGATAGAATCAATCCATTCGATCCCCTCTATATATACATCATTGTTTCAAAATTGAAACAGTTGTTAACTGCGATGCATTTGCATTCATATAACATAATATGTTATTACTTATTAGTAATTACTAAGCTTGTAGAATATTAAAAAAAAAAGGTTTTGATATAAAATGGAGATATCGAATAATGGACAAAAAACCCTAACATAGGTAATTTAATTTAAAAGTTTTTCATATAAATTTAAATATTATATATTATTAAATTTAAATATATATTTTTTTAGCTAAATAATTACGTAATGACAGTATAAAATTAGAATTATTATAAGGCACAGTATAAAAGGTAGATATAGGTATCTATATCTATAGGTAACCTATCTATGTAAATTATAAAAATGAAATCTATATGAAATAAAAGTTTTGTATTATACTTATGAAAAATCAAGTTAATAATGTAAAAAAGACGATAGCCGTGAAAAATTTGATTACCTTGGTTCCTAAAATTGTGTTGTTAGTAATTCAATCGTTAAAATTGTCAATATAAGTAAATCTCGTTTGTTTATGAAGCTTTAAGAATTTTACCTTGTGATAGAATTTACTTCCGTTCTGACATCTATTTAATTAACCTAATTCTAATACATCAATCGTATTAATTACGTTTTTGAATAAAAATTTATATTTTCATATTACAATATTTATAATAGGTACCATAGGTAATAGGTACAAAGTTACTACTATACTACCATATTCGTATAGTAACTTATGAACAACAGCAATATTAAAGTGACAACTAGCGTATTAGCTAGTTGTATATATGTATTTGTACTAAAGATATATATGTATAAAAAAAACGTTTATATACTGTGAGTAAGAGTATCATAATCGGATTTATTTGTAATATATGTAGGTATTATAGGTAATTAAGATGACTATTATTTAATATTTTTTAGACATTTATATGCAATTAATTTGGTATATATTAAAACATAATTGGTTATTTCAGTTATGAAAAACCGGTTTAAGATGTATAATCAACATGAAATGATAAAAGGTTTAAATTAAATTATTTTATTTAAAAATAATAATCAAATTGAAAAAAGTATTAAAGCTCAATTACATTATGTTATATCACTAATTTTTTTAAAGTGTTCTCAAATTAAAAAAATTTTATTTTTTATGACGTATTTATTTAATATATTTGTTATTTTGTCATTAACTTGGATTATGAATTACATTTTTGGACACGATTAAGTATGTACCATTAATAATATATAATCCAGTGATTTGTTCAGTATTATATTTTTTAATGAGTATCATAATTATCGATTGCATTTTGACACAATTGATCCTGAAATCTATTAATTTTTTTTATTGAAGGTGGTGGGTTATGAATTATGACGGTGTTTCTCAATATACATTAACATAATTTTATTTACTGTTAAAATAGTTTTATATCGAAAACGATTTGTGATTTTTTTTTCCCGAGAAATCTCAAGGCAATGACTATAATATGACGAAGAAACAATTATACATTTTATTTATCGTTATTATATGTATTTTGTAAAAAGGGTAATGGTTTATCTATATAAGTTAATAAATTACGTTCTCTTTGCATCTATGTCGAAACTGCTTTAGCCGGCTTTCCGTTTCAAATATAATAAACCTCTTATTCTTTCCAAAACGTACCGCCAAAGCTCACACAGTCTTATGTTATATGGTTGTATAATGCATGATTTGCTTGCAGAATTTATGTTATTTTCTTTGTACACTGACGCACATCGGTATGATTTTATTCATCAGATTTGCATAATTATGTAATAATAATAACTTTTGGACTGGTATTCACACTATTCTCACCGTAGGTTTTATTTAATCTGTCTAAGAGAGGGAATCTAAAAAAAATTATTATAATACCAGTATATCATCTATCTTATATAGTATCTTCACCTTGTGTTAATTCAAAAATAGTTTTGGATATATAGGATGTAGAATTTAGTAGTTTAAGTTTATTTATATATATTATTATATATCCCATTGCGGCTTCATACCTATTCTTATATTATATTAAGGCACATTCAGACGGATCAACTTTTGACGCGCGACACGGCTGTAAGATTTAGTAAGATTACGGCTTAAGTATGACAATAACATATATTTTAATGTTGCATGGTATAATTTCCGCTATACCTGGACGGTTGATTTTATATTTTACTCAAAATAATCCTTGAACTCAATTAATATATTCTTAGTTTCTTAACTCCGGACTCAATTTTTGTATGTTCCGTGTGTCACTAACTCAGTTAGGTACTATATTTTTTTCCGTTCAGGTATATGAACTCAAATTAGTAAACAGCAAAAGATTATATTTATATAATATATTTTCCATAGTTAGTACAGATTAGAGGTGGCCTCTAATCTTAACTTTGGGAGCCTCAAATTTATAAAGTTAATTGGAGGTGAGCCACATTGTAAAACAATAATTATAAAATAAATATACATTTTTAATTTTAAATCAAATAAAGGAATATTTATTTACATTTAATTTTAGTCTAAGTTTGGTTCAAGAGCCACATGAAATTGATTTAAGAGCCGCATGCGGCTCGCAAGCCTCATTGTGTCCACCCCTGGTATATATCATATATGTTATAAATAGGATATACATATTTTAGACTTTATATATAATAATTATATGAATATATTTTTGTAAATTTGAATTTTTTGAAGATCTATATAAAGAAGAGAAATTTTAATAAAGCATCTCACAGAATCATTTTTTTGTATATGAACTGCGAAGATATAGGTACTTATTAGACAACTACGTTTAATTATGTTTAATACATAGTATGACTATAAATTTAGTTTTTTTACTTTTAATTGTTATTTCAGATAATTCGCACCATCGTCTACTATATAATATTTATACTTTTAAGTATTTACTGTTAAGTGTCATATAAATATACAGACATCTACTAAGTCCTAAATATTCTACCATATATCAAGATAATCTAATAATAAAGTTGTAAAGTCTTTAAAAACTATTTAAATATATTATCATTCAATGTCAAATGTCTTATCTAGTCTATATTTAATTTTAATTTTCTGTATACTATTTTTATTATTGGCCAAACAATATCATTCAAATATTATGTATTTTTATTTTTATTTCTGAGATTGCACAAAACATTTGTAAATCGAATTCAATTTGCTAACATTAGTAATGGCTTATAGCCATTAAAGGGATAAGTAACCTACTTTTCATAAATTGTTAATTTTTATTTTAAACTATGTATATATCATGTACATTCATCTACCAATATATTCAATATATTTTTCCTGCTTGTTTCATAATTATACTGAAATAAATATTTAACAAAAATGCAAATAAAAATTTAATTCAGTAATCAGTTAATGTGAGGAGTATTAATAATCAGTAAATTAATATATATACATTGCACTTAAAACGATTACAGGAATAATTTATGTAATATTTTCCAGTACAACCAATTTTTCCTCATAGGACAAAAAATAATAATTAACATTAGATACGTATTTAAAAACTTCTTTTAAATTAAAAGATTTTACATTTTTAGATTATTAGTATGATAATTATTGATTCGTGTAAACTATAATAATCTATACTTACCTACTTAATACTATAAAATTAAAGATTATATGTTTGAATGCACTAAAGTCAGAAACCATTGGACCGATTTTATTAAAAGTTATATCAATAGATTTTTGAGGCTGAAAGGCCTATCCTAAATAGTAGTAAATAGTAATATAAAAATTAAAAATATTTTGAGAACTTAATATGAAATAAATTATCAAGTTATTAAAATAATCTATTTCTATTCTCCAGATAATTTGTAACGATCGGTTAAGTTGGATAATTTATTTGTTTAAATGTTATAAGTATTATAAAATATATACGTAGTACATACATATATTTAATCATTATATTTTTAATTTAAGCATGTATTAAATACTACTGAAATAAAAGGTTGTGCTATAAATATTCTTACCATAATGTATCCATGATGGTGTAATCTGAATATCATTATAATTTTAGTTGGTTGTCCCATTCGTAGAAAATATGTTTCATTGTTAGTACCTACACATTTTTTTCAATTTCCATCTTATTTATATAACCTAATTTTGTTCTTCGATGTATTTTATGGCTTATATAATATTAATTTTTAAAAAAATCCAAAATTTTAAATTATTTTGAATTGAGTTGCACTTAATAGGTACTCGTATTTGTATATTGTATTATGGCGTATATATTTTAATTATATGAATATATGATGTAAATAATATATTTAAATTAACGTTACATCTTACATAAAGTAGGTACCTAGTCATTTGATAATTTCCACACATAGCAGTATTTTATTTTTGAATATTAGTAATTACAATAATTTTTTTCGTTGCGTTTTTCTGAAAAATCATTTTTTAGGTAAAGTATTTTAATAAAATTTACTGTCTTTATACATCAACTATCTAATACATATAACAGATGGTAGCTATGCGATCTAAGGATGTTATTGTATTAGGATTCTGTCAGTAGTTTATATAACAGTAAATTAAAATTACTTTGATTTGATTAAAGTCAAATATTATTGAAACATTTACAGTCATTATGGTTATTTTAAGCAAAATACTTTCAGAATATTTTCTGAATGCTAAAATTTATTATTTTTAAATATAATATCATAACTCATACACTATATCACAATTATTGAATTATATCCTGTACCTAGTCGCTAAACCCTATTATAGAAGGTATATTTTTTGCTCGTGTTCTTGATATATTTTATAGTTTTGCTTAGTATAATTACCAATTACGTAGTTTCTTGCTGTCAAGATGAACACTTTTTAACTGATTTAAAACGAATTAAAAAACTTAAGATTAACAATCGCTATTTTAATTGGTTTTTCTTAACAGTTGGTTAAAATGTAAGTGGAAAATATAATATGTGGTAGGTACCTACTTGTTTTTATTGATCAATAAATTGTATGTAAAATAATTTTATAGACGAATACTTTTACCTATGCATGTACATTTTCTCATTGTAATTCATTTTTATCTGTTGTTTAGTTCCAATTTTTCTTAGCAGCACTAAATATAATAATGATATTAAGTATAAATAATAAAAGCAACAACAACAATAATAACAATAATATTTCAAACGAAAAAGTAATCTAGTTTAACTCTTCCTCACAGACTCTCGTAGTACTACCTTCTAACTATAAAATATTATGAAAAAGTCCATTTAGTTTTATGATTTGTCATGCTCTGATATATGAAATTCATATACTACTGAGAATGTTTCGTAAGTAACACAATACAAATTGGTCACATAACTATTAATATAATAGTGTATAGTTAACGAGTATTGGCGTTTAATTTCAGTAGGTATTATCATAACATACTAAACTCCATTTTTGGAAATATAAAGAGTTATGAGTAAAATTGAAAACGTCTCTTGCCGGTTTAACTACTTTCATCATTATTATTTGTCTTGTAAAAACTACTTTGTGTGCCAAAAATTATGGTATTCATAATGAATTTTTGTAAATACTTTGTCACAACTTTATTCAAGAATTATTATATATGTGGATTAAATATTAGCATCTTAGTATATGAACCACAAAACATAAATGCATTTTATATATATAATATTTAAATGACATGAATTATGAATACGTATATTTATAAATTATTATATAATGATCTACCTTTACATTTGATAAAATATGCATCTTCTTTCGTTAGGATAATTTCTCTTTTTTTTGTACTTAATTTATAATATGTTAGCTTATGCTTAAATTTTATTTAATTCTTTTGTCTTTTTGTATGCATTACAATGTTTGCATTTGACTTAATCGTTTAAAAATACGATTTTAATTTTATGTAGCAATACTATTTTTATTATTGAATAGGTTATAGAATTAGTTCAAATATTTGAACAAACCAAAAAATTTATAACAGTTGTAATCTCGTCAAATTGAAATAAATATTTATTTTTCTTGATTTGTTTACTTCGATAAATCTAGCCAGTCACTGAAATCTATTTAGTATTATGATAATTGTAGATCATAAAAAACTAGTACTTACTAAGTACAATAATGGTTTAATCATGCTAACCCGGTGATCCCGGAAATGAAGGGTCTAAAATGTAGTTATTTTTACATTTCGTGTTTCTAGATCAATGCTTCAATAAACTGGTAAAATGAGTACAAATAAATAAAATACTTGTATTAATTTTAAGTGACAATATTTTGACATAATATTTTAGTGAAAGTAATAAAATCGTACAAAAATTAACTTCTGCATAATCATAATACAGTAATGATACTGTAATAATATTCCCAAAAAAATACGAGAAAAACTGTTTAATATCAACTCGCCAACGCATATTATAACTAGTATCTATTAATAATGTATGTTTTTGCGTTACAAAGCTAAAATGATTGTTATGACATCAAAAAGTTAAAAAAAAGTTAATTGTATTTGACAAGAAGGCGTTTCTATACAATCTGGATACTAACAAGTATCGATCACGTGACCAATGGTCATTAAAAATTTAGAACGTATACAAAACTATCATTGACACTTCATAAGAAGTAATAACTCCTATAAACTTATTTTAGAAATCTTATGAAATCACATAATAATTGCTCATCAATTTTATAATTACACAATTTTTTTTTAAATCATTAAAATTGATTGATTATTGATTTTATAGTTATATTTATTTTTAATAACCTTTAAATATTAAATATATTTTTTTTTTATTTAAAGCGATTTTCATTGTATTATAATAAAACACACGGTGTATTTAAATAATTTTTCGGATCTAGTTAAATAAACATTCGATATCAATAAATCAAAAAAATGCTCATTAAATAATAAATTATGATAGAATAAAAACGATTAAAATATTACTATTTAATGTTTATTTAGATATTACTTTCGACTTTAGACAAAATGAAAAACAAAGATATATGGGCAACTTAAAACAACATACTCGTTTTTTATTTATTTAATATAATTTAATAAATAAATAAAATATTTATTTAAACTAAAATCTTATAATAAGACAATTATTATCATAAAATATAAATAGAATTATTAAATACATTCATGATTTATACATTTTAAATTTGAGATAATGTAATCATATGATGAAAAAAGTATATTTTTGGATTTTATTAATACGCGTAGTATGAAACGATAAATAATGCATAATATTAAATTTAGAAAATATTTATTATTTTTAATAACAAATAAATTTTGTTTATATAATTTGTCGAACAATATGGATGCGTAATGATATTATAAAACCTCGCGAAATGTATATAGACAATGCACTTCTACACAAAACTTAATTTACCGATATTATGTTCGGTGTTTGGCACGCAGTCATTAGCTATGCTTCCTCGTCCCACGCTCCTTTCTCCTCTTATTTTATTTTCCGCCACCACCGTTCAAATCGAATATGTCATAAATCATCGTCAGCTACTCACAATATTTGGAAAGGAGGATTGATAGAGCTGCACAGGTGGGAGAGTAAACCGACTGGCGATAAGACTGTCGTGCATATAATATGGACACGAATGTAAGGAGAGGATAAACGGACGTCGAAGAAAGCTAGGTGAAGATCGAATCTGCACACCTGCCTTTTAACGTCGCATTGAATATAATAATAATATTTACGATGCATAAAATCGTAATTATTATAATAAAATTCGGTTTATATAACATAAATGATTCAATGGCAATACACTATTGTTCCGTCCGAAAGTCCTCGATGATATACTCTCCGATAAACGAATGGGTAATATATTATTATTATTATTATTGAACTGTTTATAATATCAAACCGGAAAGTGTAACAGTGTAGGCTAGCAAAATAGTGAGGGGAATCACTATCTATTGATTTTAACAATGATCGTTATATAATAAACACGTCTATGATAGTAAGGTCTTGTTGAAGATTCAGTATAAATTAAACGTAAATAATCATAATAGCATAATATTGTAGACAAGATACGTGAACTATAATCGGTTCTTATAAAATACAAATTATTATTAATATTTATTAAGCTTTGCAGACATAAGATGCCAAGATTAATGTATCAAACAAATCAAGGGCGACTACAATTTAGGAATTTGTTGTGAAAATACTAAATATAGTATTTTTTATTAGAACGCCGTCATTTAAATTAATAATGATTTTAATCTCAGGCTTTTGGATTTTATTTATACATCTTGTTTTAACTGATATTCTTTAAATAAAAAAAAAATATATTATACCGTTAGAAAAAAAGATATTCAATTTCTAGGTATTGGATATTGCATAAGGAAAATTTTTTAAATAATCTTCAATTACAAATTATACAAGTATTATATATTTTATATTCGCGAAAGAATATACTTATTATTTTTATTAAACCTAAATAAAATAAATTGATAAATCTTATTTTAATATTTTATTTATGTTATATAAGTACAATAGTATTGTATTATAATTAAACTAGAATGCACATGGTTATTGACATTGAAAATGTTGGTTTTACTATAATAAATTACTTAAATAAAATAATGTCAACATTGGTTAATTTTGTATAAGAGTTGTATTTTTAGTACATTTACTCAGTTAACATTTTGTACAACTATATCAGCTATATACAGCTATAAATCTTATAAACGTTTTGACTATTTATAAGGAGGTTGACTCTAGTAATAAATTTAAATATTCTAAGCTATTGGTCTACAAGATGTGATGTTTTATTGTAATATGTCACGTAAATCACAGCTAACTTTAGTATATAATTCAATGTTGCCACACTTTTACCATTACTAGATAATTAATGCATATGTATAATACTCTAATATGCGATACGCAATTATGAATTAAGATTATTTACACATAGGTAATGTTAGGTATTAAGGAATAATAAATAAGATTAACTAAATAGAAAACTGCAGTAGGTACCTGTAATCTCCCTCCTTTTTTTCAGTTTTGAATATAATACATGTTTTTAAAATGTGTCTATTTTGAAATACTTAATATTAAACTTGTTCTTCTTTATAAACTATTTGGTATTTTATTTATATACCTAACATCAAAAACGCTCATGAATTCTATAGGTACCTATTTAAAATAATAGGTTGGAACTCAGTAAATTATTGATT